>MU227884.1:2680912-2718172 GCA_018584345.1 Thuja plicata
CTTGCTTACATTTGAATTACAATTACATATCTATTCAATATCATAGCTTCATTGTTAGATTCAATTCTACTACTTGCTAGCATTCTTATTTCAATTATTGATTTCAAGGTTAATTCCTAAATCGGGGCTTGACTAAGGCAAACCCCTCCCCCACAATAAACAAACCTCTTTTTCTTGTAGGTATAGGTTTGGGACTGCGGATTTGAACCCAAATATGGATACCCTTTTCGGCCAACTTCCAGGATCTGCGAACATATTTTTTGTCAGACCTATGCAGGTCAAGGTTGACATTATTGGGTTAGGGTCAACATTTGTGGGTCAAGGTTGACCTTTTTCATAAGACAGCGTCAAAATGGAAAAATATTTTTGGGTTTTGTTCGTCTCTACGTTTCCTTTCTGGATCATAATTTAGATTTTCCAAAAACTAAGTACAGACCCCAGAAAATAGCATTCTTTGATCTATAATATTTCAAGGTTAGTACTTTTATATCATTCATTTCAATTCAAATCCTTAATCATTCTTAATCTATCACACATTTACATTCATTCACACACATTTTAAGAGGGAAACCTAAGATCTCCTTCTTTAGTCTTATTTCCAATAGATTGATTCATTTATGCATTGATCCTTTTTGGGTTGATCAATTTGGATCCTTCCTTTGTGCATTTGAGAATAACAGGGAATGTCTTATTTATCCCTCCACTCCAAAAATTAAATGTAAGGTGATAAGTGATTTGAGTATCAAAACACTCTTATTCATCAACAACATCATTTTTTTTCTCCTTTACAGCTGGTAGAGGATGTAAGGTCCTATATTCATTGCAAGATCTCAGAATTAGGAGATCTAGACTTGGACAATTCCTATAGGACACTATGTGATGAATCTAGAAAGCTGAAAGAAGAGCACAAGCATCTGGAAGTTAAAGGACTGACAAATGCACTACACTTTCTGAGGGTTTTTAAGATAGAATGGATACAGATAGTTCTCAGCAGAATTCATAACCAAACATTATGGATTAATGAGCCTAAATGAATAAAAAATAGATATTATTCATGTGGTTACTGGATATCCCACAACCGACAAGCCAAAAGGTCACAAGCACCCATCCTTGAAAGAGGTAGAAAATTTGACAGGTGCAAAATCAGACAAGAGAGGTCTCAAGGTTAACACCATCACCGACGAGGAACTTAAGCTTGATGCATGTGTGATAGGATATAAGATCTTTCAGGCCAGCAGAATGAACATCATACAAAACACTACTATGAGCACATCCTACAAGATCATCAAAGAAGGAAAGAATATGGATCTTGCAGAAATATTGTTAACTCAAATTGAGGAGAACATGAACACCATAAGGTCTTTAAGGACAAACACTTGTAAGTTTGGTTCTCTAATTATGTGCATATTCTTTTACTTTGAAGAAAACTTTCCTTCCATAGGCAAAGTAGTATGGGACACAAGCAAAATAGTCACCATATAGATATGTGAGCACATAGAATCATTAGGTACATATTTTGATGACCTAATGAATGAGTATTTCAAAGGATTTAAAGAAAAGATGCAAGCTAGAACTAGGATACTTGAGAGTTTGGTAGAAGAGCACAAGGATGAAATATGTTTTATGGTGGATACTGACTTTACCTATATCAAACCAGTAGTACCTAGAAAACCTTGGTTGTCACCATTAGATTATGAGATCAAAATAGGACAAGATAACAAGTGCATCCATGTACTATTGAATGAACCAGTGGACAGAAAGAAACCAAGATTTGGCACTTATGAAGAGGCCAAACCAAAAATCAAGTCAGATCTTGTTGTCAAGAAAATTGTAAACAAGAAGAAAAAGATGGTAAAGGGCTTAACCAAGAAATTTGCAGTTATAGAAGAAGGTGAAGAGGAAACAGAAGGAAAGGATGAAGAAACCGAGGGCCAATCACCCATTGGTGAAGATACAGAAAAGAGTGATACAGAGGCTACACAGTTAGATTCACCACCTCCTCCTCCACCCAAGAAATCAATAACAATTGTTGCTTCAAGGACAAGAAGCAAAATTGCAAAGGAAGCAACTCCTTCACCGCTGAAGAAAGGAAAAGTGAGAACCTATAAGAGGAAACCTGTCTCACCAAAGGAACAACAGACCAAACAGAGGAAGTTGAACAGAACTAGAGAAGATCTAGAAGACTCGGCTATGGATGAAGCTGACACAGATGTGCAAAAAGAGAAAGAACCCTTGATTCCAAAGACAATTGATGAAATGTGTAAAAACATTTCAGAATCACCATCTATCTCTGATCCTAACATTAGGAAATGGTTGAAATTTGATCCAGAGGATCAAAACAAAATTGAAGAAGCTATAATAGCTAAAATGTGCAAACACCATTATGTTCCACTTCAATTCTCAGAATATGGCATTCCCAAGGAACTAATAGAGAGATTGTCTGCAAGATGGAAATTTGCACTTCACCAAGAAAAAGAGATAAGAGAAAGAGTACTTGTTATTCTTATGCCTTCTGATTCAAAGAAGGAAGAGATAAGTGAAATGATGAAAAAGTATGAAAAGGAGTTCTCACCCAAAATGAGAGCATACAAATTTCTCAAGGGGAAGCTAATTGAGATAGATCAAGACAGCATTAAAAAGTGGTGCAAGATACTTAACAAGCCCACTAAGGAAGCTAGCCCGTCGAAAGAACACATCATCATCAAAGATGTACAGGATGACTCATCAGTGGAATTGGACAAAGAAGAGAGTGATAAAGTAGGCTCCAAACATACTGAAGTTATAAATGAGGTATGGCCCGACACTACTCTTGAAAAAACTCAGAGTGAAGAAAGCCAAAATCCACCAAGCCCAATTCACATTGATTTGAATGATGAAGTAGAAGTTACAAAAGAAGAATTGACAATAAAAGGTAACTTAAATGAGGATGTCAATGTTGAAACATGGTTAGATAATGTCATTAATGACATTACAGGAAAAGACCTTGTAGAAGAAGTACAAAAAGATGAAGATATCATTGTTGCACAAGGTAATACCGATGGACAGGAAACACTTAATACCACTGCAGAGGTAAATACACTGACCAACATGAAAATATTAATAGAAGCTATTGATATTGATTCAAGTTAGGAGAAATCATCCAAGAAAGATGATGATATACCAAAGGACACTGGTAATAAAGAAAATAAGGATGCATCAAACACACAGAAGGATACAGACATAGAGATGAAAGATGCAACCGACACTCAACAAAAGGTGTCTACTAACAAGGACAAAGAATGAGATATTAACAAAGATGATATATTGAGAAAGGATGAAGAGAAAGAAAAAAGTGAAGAAGTTAAGAAAGATGATAGCATT
Organism: Thuja plicata; assembly: GCA_018584345.1. Lineage (NCBI taxonomy): Eukaryota > Viridiplantae > Streptophyta > Pinopsida > Cupressales > Cupressaceae > Thuja > Thuja plicata. Next base: position 2,684,273 of record MU227884.1, read on the forward strand.
AAACAAAAGGAAGAAAAATCTGTTGATACACCCAAGACCAATGAAGAAACATCTTCACACGACCTGCAGGTGGACTCTAAACAGAAGCAACAAGAAGCTTCATCTTCTCGACCTTCGCCTACCAAATTAATCCAATCTCATGATCTACAGATGGTAGTTCACCAATCTGTCTCTCAAAAAAAGAAGAATAAGAAATTAATAAAGAAAGACATCTTGGCAGTAACACTTGACGAGGTAATTGAAATACCCAAGTGGAATGTATCTACTTTGGATACTGAAGCACTTCAAAATTTTGGACTGATATGCCAAAGAAAAGCTATACAGGAGAAAATGAAAAAGCCACATAGGGAAGCCCAAGCACTTGATAAAACTAGGGATGTACTACATCAACTTGTTCATGATACAAAATTTGAAGATGGTATATCAGTCATGGAGAAAATTGTATTTCTTACCGATGCTATCACTACTCAAAGTGTAGATGCAGAGTAGGCCATGGAAGAATAGGTAGAGAAGAAGTATCAACACAAACTCATTGAAAAGATCAGCCAAGAAGTGGCAAAGAACAAGGTAAAGCTCTCTGAATTAGCAAGTCAATTAGAACCTATGATTGCAAAAGCTATTACCTTAGTTCAAAAATTGTGCACACTTGAGAATTTCACGAAGGAGAATAGTGAAAAGCTGTCCCAGCTAGATTCAGATCTGACAGCGAGTGCACAAAGTTTAACCTCTCATGCAAACACTATAAAACTACATCATGAAAAAATCACAAAGGTAAACAGATTAAGACAAGAGATATGGGATTCAGAGACACAGTTTAGGAATGAGGTTACCAAGCTGCAAGCTCACATACTCCCAAACCTCACCACTCTACATCACCACATTACATATGCAAGAAATCTTATAGCAACCTCGGAGATGTCTGTGGTGGACAACATCTATGATATGCATGTGAGGATATCACTTGAGCACATGGCTCTAGAGAATTTAAAGGAGAAATGGGAGAAGATGATGGAGGAAATAAAAGCCTCACACTCACACATTTTTGAAAAGTTGTAAGTACCTTTGCCTTTACTATCAAAAAAGGAGGAATGAATAGTACATATGTACAATATACTACATTAGCAGAAAGAGAAAAGGATATGTAGATTGTATGTATAGCATGAATATGTAAAAAAAATAGATATGTACATAAACTTACACTTACCGACATATGCATAGGGGGAGTCATTTCATGACTAAAATAAAAATGACTAAGGAAGAAGTATACACAGGTGTACATGCTAATAAATTAAGTATGTTGCACATATCATTTTTTGATACTAATGTCAAAGGGGGAGATTGATGATATTAAGTTTTTCCATTAGTATACTTAAGTGAAAAACATGATAAAGGTCATCGGTATAGGCATAACTAATGGACAACATACAAGCATAACCAATGAAATAACAATGCTTGACATAAAAATGCTAAGTAGAGAATTGACCGACGAACACTGACAAGTGTTGAACTGACGACAAAGCATAAAGAACATCACCGATGGTAGAGTTTTGTGAACATCACCAAAAAAATAGAAAAGGCAAGGAACCTGACGAACAGTTCATAATAGGGACACCAACATAGCAGAAGACTAATAGACTAACAGAGCAGCCCAACCATCACAACCGACAGTCAGTTACAAAACCCACAAAATGTGGATCTGACCTTCCACGTCAAATAAAACATTGTAATTCTATTTATAGGATTTTAATTTGTTTTAAAACATTACTTGATGGTCAAGAAAGAATATTGTAAATGTTTTAAAGCATCCTAATGGATCTAAAACATAACTAACTAAAGATCAAGGTCAAGTTGTAAACCTTGGATCTAGAGTTAATCTGAAAAGCGTGAATCAAGAATAGACCTAGAAACTAGTATATATAGATGTTCAATCATTTGTAATATGTAATTAGTTGATAAATGATTGTAGCCATGGAGAGAATCTAATCAGAAGAAGAGAATTCATGCAAAGTTCAGAAATAGATTATATCAGTTATCAAGAACACAGACAAGGCTACCGACGAGCAGAGACAAGGTATTATTCAAATCACTCAAGGTGATTCTATATACATTGTAAGATTTACAGGATCTGTTATCAACAATTAGAGATTGCATATAATATTAGATAAACATTTATATTGTAGTTGCATTCTAACAAGTGCATCACATCAGAAATCCTTTTGTAGAAGGTGGACTTAACAGTTCCTTGATAAATCTCTTAATAGAGTGCACACGTAATAGTGTTGCTAAAGCTTCAAAAGAAGTAGATCCTAATAGGTCTCCACTCTAATAATCCTAACAGGGTAGATCATCAGAAGTGATCAAATTGTAAGCCTTAACCAACTCCCTTCTTATCTGCAGATAGTGAAGTTTTGTGGGTAGAAATCCCCACCGCAGTTTTTACTTCCTAACAGGAGTTTTCTGTGATATCATATCTTATTTTATGTGTTATTTAATTTCATGTATGTTTCTTGAATGATTACACATGTAAAGAACTTATATTATGATTTCACTTACATAAAGAAAGATGAATAGATAGATAGGAATATACAAATCTGATGACACAAAGGTTAATGGGCCAACCACATAAAAAATTTTAGAGGTACTAATTCACTCCTCCCCTCTTAGTACATCATTCCAATAAATCCAACAATATCATCAACAAAAATTTTAGCAATCAGAATATTACCATCGGTATCTTCTTTTAAGTATAGATTGTTGGTTTCACTTGTTCTAACAAATTTTATGCTAATGAGATATGAGTGAAGTCTTTCATACTAGGCTCTAGGTGCTTGTTTCAATCCATACAAGGCTTTATGTAGTCTACATACCATTTTTCTCTTGTCTAGATCAACAAACCCTTCTGGTTGTTCAATGTATACCTCTCCTTCAAGTATTCCATTTAGCAATGCAGATTTGACATCCATCTGGTATACCTTGAATCCTTTAAATGCAGCATAAGAAAGTAATATTCTAACTCCTTCTAGTCTAGCAATGGGTGTAAAGGTTTCTCCATAATCAATACCTTCTTCTTGTGCATATCCCTTGCATACTAATATTTCTTTGTTTCTAGTGAATTCTCCATTCTCATTCTGCTTGTTTCTGAATATCCATTTGGTACCTATGACATTCTTGTCATCTGGTCTCGGTACTAGTTTCCATGTACTATTTTTCTCAATCTATTCTATTTCTTCATTCATAGCACTGACCCATTCTTCATTCTCAAGTGCATTATAAACAAATTTAGGCTCAAAATCACAAAGTAAACATCTTGTGTCCAGTGACTTACTTCTTGTTCTTGTTCCAGCCTTCTTGTCTCCTATGATTTGATTCTGTGGATGATGTCTTTTGACATACTTGGTAAGATTTGGTTCAACACTTTGTTCATCATTCTGATCATCTTCTTCACCTTCATTTTCATCTCCATTGTTCCGAATATCATCTTGAGTATTATCTTGATTGTCGGTAATTGCATCCTGATACTTGGTTGCAATGTTCTGATGCTCGGGAGTGACACACTGTTGCTCAGGTAGAGTGTTAGGTTCTATATAAACAAACCTGTTGTATTCCTTTGGTTCCTTTTTTCTTTCCTTATCATTCTTTTCTGCAAATTCATCTATTTTCACATTTGCTCTTTCAATGATTTTGTTAGCTAACTTGTTAAGACATTTATAAGCCTTGCTTTTGGTTGAGTACCCTAGAAAGATACCTTCATCACTTTTGGAGTCAAGTTTTCCATTTCTATCATCCTTCAAAATATAACATTGACTACCAAAGATTCTGAAGTAACTTACATTGGGTGTATGACCATACCAAATCTCATATGGTGTCTTCTTTGTGTCCTTCTTCAATTGTACTATGTTTAATGTGTAGACAACAATACTGGCAACTTCCCTCCAGAAAGTTTGAGTGATACTTTTATCAATCATCAATGTTCTTGCATAGTCAACAATTGATCTATTTCTCCTTTTAGCAATTCCATTTTGCTATGGTGTCCTTGGTGTAGAAACCTATCTCTTAATTCCATGCTCATTGCAATAGTCAGTGAATTCTTCTGAAGTAAATTCCCCTCCTCTATTTGACCTTAAGCATTTCAATTTCTTTTCACTTTATTTTTCTACCATAGCCTTATACCATTTAAACATCTTAAATGCTTTTGATTTATCTTTTAAAAACATGACTGTCATCATTCTAGAATAATCATCAACAAAGAGAATAAAATACCTATCTCCATAGTAGCTCTTTGTCCTCATAGGTCCACATATATCTATATGGACTAATTCTAGAATTGCATCAGATGTATGGGTTTTTCTCTTGAAACTAGACTTTTCCATCTTACCTTTTTGACAATTATTGCACAAGATATGCTCGAGCTTAGTCATTGTCGATAAGACTCTGACATTCCTTTTGTTTCTTATTTTTATCATGTTGTCAAAGTTCACATGACACAATCTTTTGTTCCAAAGCCATATGTCTTCATTTTTATCCATTAAAAAAGTGGTGTTAGTTTCATCAAGATAGAAAAGGTTACCTTTTGTTTGCTCACCGGTACCAATCAACCTTCATGATTCATTGTAGATGTTTGCCTTCTTATTTTCAAATGCTAATATGTGACCTGAATTGTTCAACTGAGAAACACTTATCAAATTGTAATTTATTCCTTTAACCCAGTAAGCATTTTCACATTTAATCAGGTTATTCAACATTATGGTTCCTTTACCTTCAACTAGACAAGGTGTATCATTTCCCATTCTTACTGATCCACCATTATAGTATTAAAAGTCTCAAAATTTTGTTTATCACCGGTCATATGGTGAGTGCAACCACTATCTATGATCCAGATGTCATTTTTACTAACTTTATATATGAGTGTAGTTTCTACATACCTTTCTTCATCTTCATCTGAATCATCCGTCATGCCTACAAATACCATCTCAATGTCTTCTTTTGATTCAATATCGGTGTCATTAGCTCTATTCTCAGCTAGGTAACAAGATTTCTTCCCATTGTCCTTGTAGTCTTGGGTATCTCTCTTGTCATATCATCGATTGCTTCGGTAATCCCTATTATCACTTCTATCAAACTTCTTCTCATATGATCAGTCATTTCCTCTGTCATCTTCTCTTTGGTTTGGGCATCTTGCAGCAAAGTGTCCAACCTCTTTACAATTGAAACAAACAAGTGGTAACTTACCTTTGTATTTACCTTTGCCTCTCTACAATCTTCTTGCTATTAGTGCTTCAATCTCATCAAGTCCTTGTTCTTCATTATCACATTCACTATCATTTCTAATAGCATGTCTATGACTTGAATTACTTATGTTTAAAGAAGATTTGAATGCACATTCTACAGATGGTAAGACAATATTATCAAAATTGTTCATCTCAAATGATATCAGTCTACCAATCAGACTATCTAGAGTAACTGTATTGTTTGCAACTACTCTCATTTCTTGAATAGAAAAAACTCTAATAATATATACAGGCAATAAGGTTCTTAAGATTTTACTTACCACTATCTCCTCTTCAAGTGTACCTCCAACTCCTCAGATGGCATTGACTACCTCTTTTAGTTTGCAACTATACTGAGTGATGTTTTCTCCTTCTTTCATCCTTAGGTCATCAAACCTCCCTCTTAGGCTTTATGTATTTTCTCTTAGTACATTAGCATCTCCTCCATGTACCAGCTTCAACTTAGCCCACACTTCCTTTGTAGAGGTGTAGGTTTTGACATCTTCAAACTCAGCATCAGAGAGTGATGATGCAAGTTCTATCATCATGCAATTATGCTCATGAACTCTTAATTGTTCAAGAGTATGAGGTCATGTAGGTAGCACATACTCAGTATCTAAGTATTGAACAATATCATTTCCAATACCTGATAGGTGGAGTCTTATTCTGCTTTTCCATGATGCAAAGTTGTCTTTATTAAACTTGGGCACATCTCGTCTGTTCATCTTGTGATCTTTTTCTTGAGTTGTTAAACTCCCTTTCTCAGCACACAAGCTCCGATACCAATTGTTAGTAATAACTAAGAGGGGGGGGTGAATTAGTGGCCTCAAAAATATTCCAATAATCAACCCAAAAACTTAGTACCACAATATTAAGCCTCTAGTTATCTTAAGTCCTATAAGATGAATGCCTCTAAATACTTATATCAAATTACTACTCCTCGGAATGCTTTATAAAACCTTCTATTGTATGTTTACTAAATAGCAGTCAGTTGATTTACCAAAAGACAGTAAATTATCTAGAGTATACCAATCAATCCAATTAAGTTATGTGTAATGCAAAACACTAAAGTAATGACTCATAAACACATTAACACATGGATTTTTAACGTGGAAACCCTGTTAAGGGAAAAACCACTTGGGACCGATAACCCAAAATTTTCACTCTTCTGAAGTGAGCTCAGTGAAGAGCCCACCATGTTAAAGGTTAAAAACACACTGTTAGGTGTGACCTTGTTAGAGGATTTAAAAGTTTAGTCTGTCACTTGATATCGGGCATCTCTATGCTACCTTCCTTGATCAAATACTCACTTGGCTTGTCAATAGGTATCTGGCATCTCATGCTATCTTCATGATCAAACATTTTGATACTCCTTTAGATGTATCTCAATATAGAAAGGATCTTTAAATCCTGCTCGGTTAAGAGACTTTCTGAATCAATGGTTAAACTGAAACATTATGATCTGTTCACATATATAACTTATACTTGCAGATTTTCAGATTTATTGTAATCTCATAAAATAATCTGATCAATATATCTCTATTTATACCTTTGCTCCACTTTGATTCTGCTCGGTAATGATGTGCTCTGTTGCTCGGTGTCCGCTGAATACTTTAGCTCTTTCCTTAGCTTGATTGATCAGCATTGTATGAAGTTGCTCTTCATCAGTTTCTCTTTAGCATCCTCTTTTTCATTCACTCCCCTTGATCCGTAATGAATCAAGTTTGTCTCTTAAATAGACATGATATCACCGTTATTAGGTTCTTGATTTTCTTGAACTTGGCATGATCCACAATCTTAGCCAATTAGATTTAAAGCAAAACTCTTGTTTTATCTCGCAGAGATCTTCTTTCCAACTGGAAAAAACAACTTTAAATCATTTACTTAACTCTGGCTTATCTTGTCGATGAAAACAATGATAACTACCAGTTAAGTATATATTTAGCTCTGCCAGCTAGATATTTTGTAATTTCTGAACTCTAGTTATTTTTGGTGTTTAACTCTCTGATAGCTTCGGTCAACACTCCAGTTCTCCTCAGGCTTCTCCGTCGGTTTACACTATGTTTCTGTCCGTCGGTTATGCTTGTGATTCTGCTCGTTGGTGTTCTTGCTTGGCATCACTGTGACTTGATTGTTGGTGATCTCTGTCCGTCGAGTTTCACTGACCGTCGGTGTTTGTAGTCACATTGTGAATACTTGTCTTTTATGCATTACAGAAAGAATAATCTTTATCTCTCGGATTCTCTGAAGTCTTTGACACTTTGATTATAACCGATTATATTATATCAAGTTGACATCAATGAAAATACAATCCATTAATTGATTTAATGGCTTGCATTATCCTTCTGCATTTCGGTGATCAACTTAACAAATTCAAACATTCAATCAGTTACTTGTCATCACAAGTATCCTAGGATTCCAAGATTCACAACCCCAAAAGGAACCAAAATAATAACCAAAAGGGACTCTGGGTTTGGAGACACCAAAGGACAAAGAAAAAAGGGAATGGAAAGGGAAAAAAGGGGGGGACCCAACATTTTCCAATAAAAATGTAAGGACTGGTATGTAGGGCATAACAAATGACGACTAGCTAGGAAAAATACCTTACGAAATTTAGAACTCTAGAATTCCTACAACCAAACTCTATGAGCTAATATCATTTAGAACATTGCTCAACGTTGTAATTTTGATCTCTATGAAGAATAAGAACTTTCTACTTTCTACACTTGCTCAAATTGATTTGGATGAGATTATCAAGTTTGTTGCTTCAATATATTTTCTTTTCAAAAAGTAAGCACTACTTTTTCCTCTTTAAGTCTCCCCTTATCTAAAAATTAGGATGGAGCTTTAAGTTTGTTTACAAATTTCTAAATAAAAAAGTTAAGAAAGTTTCCTATGTTTTAAAAGCTACTTTCTTCTTTTTAAATTTACTTTATTTAATTAAAACTTTCTATTTTTGTTGGCCTAGTGGTGGAGAACTTGTGTTCTTGAAAGAGAGGTCACAAGTTCAAATCCCACATTGGGGTAGGGTATGTACGTCGCGTTTGTAGCATAGTTAGGTGCCTCCTACAAGGAGTACGAGGTAGTCTCATATTGTTGTCACTATATGTAGACCCAAAACATATGGTTGGTATCGTGGACTATAAAAGGCCCTTTCCTTTCCTTTGTAAAAATTTGGTACTTTTTAGAATTATTAGTTTTTCATATTAATATATTTGAAATATAAAATTATTTAAATTTATAAATACTATTTTCACTATATAATATTAGTTTGAATTAATTATTTTACAATATTGTAACTACAACATTTAAATATATTAATAAAAAGTTTTTAGTTATAATAATGATTTAGATATTATTAATATTGAAATTTTCTTATTACATTTTAAAATAAATTAAATAATTATAAATTATTTTATAATTTACAAAAAATATAATTGTGATAAGTAATGATCATTTTGATCAGTTCTACTATTTCTATTGTAGGAATCCACTCTATTATAAAGTCGAAAATGGCTTTCCAACCTTAGAACACACCAATCCATAAGTATTCTCATGCTTCTTTAAATGCTCCACTAAAGAGCTCATCTCGATCAATTACTATCTCCATAGTAGGAACCTACTCAAGGTCCTTTCCCCTCGAAATGGCTATATGCCTCTAGGATGCACCAATGATCATTTCGATTAACTACTATCTCCACTATAGGAACCCACACTATAAGACCCTTTCCTTTAAGAATGACTATCCCACCTAAGAATGATTATCCCACATCATTTCCATCAACTACTTATACATTGATATATCCTAGAGAGTAGATAGTCATTTCCCTTTTCCCTAATCACTTAGCTATTTCATTTAGTAGATAATGTTCTTTTCCCTTTTAGAGACTCATTTTCATGAGTTCAAATTGTCGTCACTTAACATACTCCATTTATAGGAATCCACTCCACTATAAGGTCATTTCCCCTTGAAATGACTATCCAACCTCTAAGCCAATGGTCATTTCCCCTTGAAATGACTATTTCAATCTACTCTATCGCCACTATATGAACCCAATCCACTATAAGGTCCTTTCCCCTTGAAATGACTATTTAGCCTTTAAGATGCAACAATGGTCATTTTGATCAACTGTTATCTCCGCTATAGAAACCCACTCCACTATAATATCATTTCCCCTCAAAATAACCATCCAACCCCTACAATATATACATGATCAATAAATCAATGATAATTTGATCAATTACTATCTCCTTTATAGAAACCCACCCGACTATAAAGCCCTTTCTTCTAAATAGCTATTTCCAACCTTAACTACTTACAAAAGTCACTCTACATATGTTTATTTGGTGAATAGTTGTATGTTTCGAGTGTGATGACGAGTGACTCTTCGTGAGGTGATATTTTATCCCCCGATCTTTTTTTTGTGAATATTATATTTTTTTAATATATTAATTGAAAAAGCCTCTATTCATCAAAAGTCACTCTACAAGAATTTCCCCTTTTCCTAATATATTAGCAGATAATGTTCCTTCGAGCAGATAATGTTCTTTTCCCTCTTTGGAGACTCCTTTTCACTAGTTCAAATTGCCGTCACTCGACACACTCCACTGGCTACGTATTATGCGTGGAGTATTCTCAAGGAATACATCATACGAATTACCATTACCAAACCGTATTTTTGCCGTGAGAGGCAAAAATACAAAAAACTGGTCAACGTGGCAGCATAGAAAAGCAGTACCCTGCACCCCACGTGGTCCACCGGAGAAATCAGAATCGTCCACGTCAGCTTCTCAAAATGTCTGGGGAGATGTGAAAGATGCCCATTCCAAAACATGACGTGGCACTGGGCAGGCGACAGCTTTTGAAAGGAAACAACGAATGGCCACTCAAATCTCGGCCTCATCTGACAGAAATAATTGTTTTTCCGGACGCTTCTTCACTTGCCGCTCAAATTCCCGTCAGACGGTACAAAACAAGCCTATCTTTGGTGTTGGGCAGTGCTAATATGTTAAGTTCTAAATGGGGAAACTTATGATTTGTTCACTGCATCTGCTTCTGCTACAAAATATTGGTCAAATCAGGTGCAAATTTTTGGCTGCATATCCATTTTCCTGCTTTCCTTTCATTTACTGAATCTAAGCAATTCCCTTCATTCTACCTAATTGCAGTCAAATCTATGTTTCCCAACTCCCTAACGACAACCCACTCAATGAGCTCAACCCCCCAAATATGTTTTATATATGTATACTCAAAGCCACACCTCATATATATTTGATTGTCTATATAGGTTTAAAACTTTTTAAAAAAAAGAATTTGAAACCGAATTAGAGATTCGAACACAAACACAAAATACCAGTATTATAGTGGTTCACCCAAATAGGGTACATCCACTCTTCAAGCAGGGCAACATTATTATTCACTTGTTCAATCAATCTTACATACAACACCATGCTTTTATAAGCAAACACGACATCGTTATCCATAATGGGAAGGGCCAAAAGTTATTGGAGGGAAACCAAGTGACTCTTGGGTTTCACATCCAACTTGATACCATTCTAAATTATTTAGCAAAATATCATTCCTCAGATTTTTATTAGATTCATGGAAGAGTACCAGTCCGTGTTTCAATTATAGCACGTTAGATTTAGTAAATTAAAAGCTCACTAGAAAATCATTGTGAACTATTAGCCGTCCATTTTTTGGAAAAAATGTTAGTAATTAGATCAATTGTGCAAGTTTATTAATACCAATTGTGCAAGGTTAGTGGGGCATTTGTGTAGGAGTATTGGATCAATTGTGCAAATTTTTTTTGTTGTTAAAGCAAATGGGTAATGGAGCAATAGAGAATATGTTTCAGACACTTTGAAACTACCAAAAAATATCGTCAAAATCTCATGTACTATTTAGGATATGTGGGTGCACGAAGTTAGCTATAAACAAATAAATATCGTCAAAATCTGATGTACTGTTTAGGATATGTGGTGTATGAAGTTAGCTATAACAACTACTGGTATGATTCTCCTACTCTTGTAAGATTTTGAATAGATTAAGAATTGTGTAAGAAAAAAATGCTAATATTATAATAGTTGATGATCAAGATAGAGTTTGGATTCAGTTTTGGGTTAGTTTTTGCATCAATGTTTAGGATCACACTCTATGATCTATCATGAGGATGAAATAGTGCTAATTTGTTTTTTTAACTCTACTAGTACTACTTCATCCTAATAATGAGTCACAAAGTGTGAAATATTGATGCAAAAACTCACACACAATCTAATTTAGAAATTATCTTCATCAATTTATAGATTGTGCGAAATTAATGCATTTAATATAATAATTGCAAACACTACACAAAATAGATAATTACAACACCATAATATGATAACGATTTAATATTAATAACTACAACTTGCTATTTTTAAACAAGATTTTAATAATTTTGTTTTAATATTAATTACAACATCATAATATACTATAACTAAATATAAATTAAAATATAATAATAATTTTTTTTTAACATAAAATTTTCAAAGCTATTTTTTATTAGAATTGTTTTTGGTTTTGTGGACACTAGAATTTTGTTACTTTTAATGTAAAAAAATAATAATAATAATAATATAAATATGCCATTTATTTTATTTTTTATGATAATTTTTGTTGGTAAGATTTTGATATGTATCATGTATGTATATTTGAGAGATTTAATTGTATATATAATTAGTTAGTTAATAAGTTAATTAATTAATTTAGTAGAGGGGCGGCTGCGTGTCGGGAAAGATTAGACGGATTCCCTATAATTTTATGGATAAGAATATATGATTTGGCTGTTCCCTACTAAGTATAATGAACAGTTTAAAAATATATAATATTTATTGTTTTTAATTGTTTTTAGAATTATATATTTTATGGATAAGAATACATGGTTTGAGTGTTCCATGATTAAAAGGATTAATAAGTATAATGATTTTTTTTTAAGAAAATAGTATATTTAATATTTTTAATAGGAATGTAAGAATTGTAATTTAGTTTTATGATAAATTCATTGATTAAATTTAAGATTTAAAGTTTATCTAATTAAAGTTGGGGTTATAAAGTATAATCAACCACCCACCCACCCCACCCCCCTACCTTAAAAAAAAGAAAAAAAGTGTTACTTTATAATTTGATTAAAAAGTGTTCAAAATGACATTTTCATGGATAGGAATATATTGTTCACAATTTATCAATAAAAATATAATAATATAGCAATAATTTCTTAGGCTTAATTTTGTTTTGTTTTTGTACAGATATTAATAGTAATATTAAAACATAATAATAAGAATTTAGTTTTGATAGTTATTTTTGCTTGTGTAAAGAGTTTAATAGAAATGTAAAATTATAATATTATAATCATACAATAATCATAATTTTATATTAATAATAATATAATAATGATTTAATATTAATTATAATATAATAATATAATAATTTTTAAAGTGGAATAATGGGCAAATTAAATAATTGTCTCATAATGATATTTTTTTTACATTTTTTTCTAACTACATGTATGCTAGTATAATTTGTTATTATTTTATATGAATATCACTTATTCATATGAATTATTGTAAAAAGTATATTTTGTTTATTTACAATAATAACTTACAACTAGTAGCTTTGAAACTACAACTAAATAACATTAAAATCACAATTTAAAAACTTTTTATTTTATTTTTTATAGTCACCTAATAGGCAATCTCTCATAATAAGATTATTTCATGCTCAAAGAAGAAATTCAAATGTGGGAAATTATAAGAATATGTAGTTGGACTGTCCTCAAAAGTTTAATGAGCATAATATGTGATTTCCCATACTTAAAAGGTTTAATGAGTATGATATGTGATTTTGAAAGATAGTAAATTTATTTATTTTATTGAAGATGATTTAGTGTTTTATGTTTATAAGTAATTAAGTGAGAATTGTTATCATTCAATTATATATATGATTTATTTAATAAGTTAATTGACCAAGTTGTGGTAGCTTATTGTAATAGGCACATAGTCACAAGATCCAATCTCACCAACCCACGTGGTACTCGAGGACAACACATTAAAAATTTTATCATCAAATTTAAGAATAATTATTTATCTAATCAAAGATAGTGTTATACATTTTTTTTAGTTTATAACTTTTTCATAAAATTCACTCAACTCATAACAATATTACCTCTATCCAAAATAAAGAGGGTGTTTCCATGTTTGATGAGGATGAGAAGAAAATGTTAGTGATTATGTAGAATGTTGCAAAGGATGTGAATATTTTGAAAACCAACTTCAAAGGGTGTATTGCGGGGCTTGAGGCCAAGATGAAAAAGGTGAGCTATTATTTGGTGAATATGGTTAATATCAGTTTTAAGACCATTCATAATAGTGCCAAAAACATTAAATTTTTAGTCTCGACAATCGTCAATCGAACATGAATACAAAAAATGCACCCACAAGAAAATTTGCCTCTCTTGCTTCTTAAAGGAACACAAATATGTCAATCCCCCTCTTTTCTTCATGGACAAAAATTTGGTGCATCTCATACAATAAATCACCCTTGAGCGAGAAGCTAACTTGAGATGATAGATATCCCCCGACCTCTGTTGCCTCCAACCTCTAGTATTCTATTACACTTTATTTAGTTGACGACTCATGATTTCATGAAAACCTTGTCATGTGTGGCAAAGATGATCATGAAAGCACAAGAAAAAATTGATATATGTGTAGCCATGATGAAAAGATGATGATGCTAATTTCAACCAACGATGAACCCATATACTAATCAACCTTCTACCTCTATTAAAAATGATTTTTGTTGAACAAATTTGTATCCAAACTACTCATTATGTCATCACTTCAAAAAAATTTAAATATCTCCTCCAATGATAATTTAGTTTTATCTGCTACAATCTTCTTTTTCAACTTATTAGAATCTCTTTCAATCCTCAAAATATCAATATATTTTACTACTTATATTTGTTGATCCCTAAGAGGTTGACACCTAAATAAAGGCAGTTAGGAAGTTCTATAGGAGTGGGACAAGGTGCGCCCTATAGAACAATCTTTAGGATTTTAGAAGTCGGCTCTTCATGAGTGGTATTTGGTGAAAGGGAAGAGAACAACCTTTAACAAAAAACCTAAGCTAAGGGGAGACAAAACACCATATTAAAGCTTTGTTGGATGGGTTGAGAATTTGTCAGATAATATTTGCATGGATTCGACCATTCTGGTTAGATTTTTATGCCTTCATTCACTCATGATACAATGCACCACATACTCTCCATTGTTGGCAAGAGAATGAGAAGCCAAAGGCGCCAGACATAGGGCTCGCACATTCATATCCAGTTGTAGGAAGCATCTACAAGGATATGAATTAAGGCACAAAACTCCTAAAGAAAGTGCAAGCCTCTTCAACCAAGGACACAATATAAGACCCTATTTATTAATAAATCTAAATAGCTCTTGTAAGGGTCTAAAGAAAAAACCTCACTTCCTAAAACCAATCTTCCTGATGACCAATCTGTAAAGGATACAAATCATTATCTATTCTAAGTGCATTGTGAGGAGGGAGAAATCACCGTGATCACAAGTACACCCAAATAAACAAAAAACAATTGCACCCACATATATAAATTTGATCAAACCTATAAAGATTCAACACATGACACAGTGATTAATTAAAAGTAAAAAGACACTTAATGTACAATCCACATGATTTATTAAGAGAAAATATGCCAAGGCAAGAGAGAATTCCCCAGAAAATAAATGCTACAGTATGCACCCCTAGTCGATAGGCTATAGGGTCTTGTTCTCAAAAAAGTAAAACCTCTATTAATAATACATAGTATTTCCTTACCTACTGAACCTAAGCTCAATATTTCCAACCTCTATTGAAAAAAGTTCCCTAGGGTTTTAGAGAACAACCCTCAATCAATATGATCATAGAATGATTAAAATTTGTTATAATTGATCGACATGTTGAAGAATCCGGTATGGATTACTCAATTTCCTGTGTTGCGGGTGAACGTATATCTTTGATTGGCTAGTCGCAACATGCTTTCCAACTGGACTCAAAAGAAAAATTGTGGCAATTTGATCAGAGATGATTATGATTGCATGAGCCAATCATAATGGCATGTAAAGAATAACTATCTACAATGTCATTGGTCGTGGGGGATCACACATGGGAGAATATCCCATGAATCTACATTGGTGGGTCCTTCGAGCGCGAGTGTCGTAGGTGACACATGGTGAGATGGAAGAACTTGGAGGGAAGGAATCATTTACAGAGCAGATTAAAAATTTGATGGGTTGACACTTTCCATCCCTCATTAGGAACATTATTACTGCAAGAACTCCCTCATGATGTGGTTGGAGTATGAACACACGAAGTGTTGAGGCTGGAGGTATAGAAGGAGTCTACATTTTTGGCAACTTTCAGGGGATTTCAACCTACCAGGAATGAACCTCAAAATCTCTGGTAAGGTAGACTAGAGCCTTATCCATTAGGGTAGAGAGTCAACTTACTTTGGATCTCTTAGATCTGTTATCTTTGGTGAGTTGTTGGTTGAACAAATGATGAGCTGGAAATACCTGCAAGCGAGAGTTAAGTTAGTGATTTCCTTGGAGAAGAAAACAAAACACTAATCAGAAAGCACAGATCAAACTAGAGGGCTCAAGGAGCAAAAATAAGTTGCGAGGGAGAGTCACCAAAGAGAGAATAAAGAATAAAAGCATATAAAGGTTACCCAAGAGTAGCCATTAATCATCTCCAAAAATAAACAAACCTAATAGCCATAGAGGAAAGGGGTTCACCAAGATTTGAGAGTAGGTGATTGCGTTTAATCCGGCTTCGTAATAAAAAATTATATTTGATAACCAGTGATCAACAATAATATTAAAAAAAGGAGTAGATTAATATGGTCAAACGATGAAATCTGAACATCGTCATATTTGTATGTGTGCAAGGAGTTAATCATTTCCATTACTAATATAATGAAATGATTTCTACCTATCTGATAGACTATGTAGGTGATATTTATTCCACAACTGACTAGATAGATCCTTGCTGTCAGTTAGGCGTCCATATCCCCGACAAGGTTATTACCTTGAAAACCATTAACATTTCTCTACTGCCAGTCAGGCATCCGTAGCCCTAGTAGAGTTGCTAACATGACTTGGATTTTTGCACTTTTTTATATTTGCACTTTTATTTTCTTTTAATTTTTGCATTTTTTTCTTTTTGCCTCTTTGGCTTTGATATGCATGGATGACTATGATGTCATCCTTCAAGGTTGGTGTCTAAGGTAGTAGCAAAACAATCTCAGTTTTTTCACCTAGCGAACAAGAAAAGGACATATCATCATCATTAATATGAGTGTTAAAATCAGGAGCATGTGAATTTCAGCTAGATACCACTAATTTCACAAAATGAAAAATATTTATGCTAAGTGTTGTAGAAAAACATGTTAGGACACAAGGATATGAAAAATAAATTTTCATTTTAAACCAAAAATAAGTACAGTTACCTTTCTCGCCACCCAAGGAGTATGGATTTCCTCCAACTGCACTATCAGTAGCCAAAAACTAGGCTCAATGATCCAATAATGGACAAATGGTAATTCTTGGAAAATGAAAATAATACTTTTACAAGGTGATGTGACATTTTATCTATTATGGAGTAAATGCATTATGCCTATGGAGGTTGTCGACTGCTCTATAAAAGGGCGATATTTTCGAAGGGTGGCATAAGGCATTTAGCAGACCTAGGAGCCATAGGTGTAGGATTTGGAATTTTATCTTACAGGTATGGATACACCTGTGAGATTGATTTTCCCATTGTCTTAGGAACCTTTCCTGGGATTCATAGACGACAATAGGCTAGCCACATTAATAGGCACAAATGATAATTTGGTCCCCACTACCTTGAAATGGGTTTTGGGTGAAGATTTTATACATAGTGAGGACTGCTATAGGATCAATACAGACATTTCATCCAGGTTCGTTGGCTCTCTGCTAGACATAGGGGAACCTAGAGACATGATTATGTTTCTCGTACTGAGCATGTTTGGCATAATTTACTATGGGGGGCTTGAGGACATGTTGGACATGGCTCACTATGGTGTTGGGTTTTCACTGACAATCGACTTGAATATTTTCCTTGAGATGAGAGTGGAGGTTCCATGGGTTCCTTTTGTTTCAAATTTCTTCTACAAGCCCCTCACCATAAATCATTGTTACACACGACACAAGGTTGATTTTCTAAAGAAATATGTAGACCCAGGTGTAGAAATGTTTGAGGAGTGGATCAAGGAGTTCTTCATGAGGGCCTTGTTTGAGAAAGCCTGATATTATACTCTTGAGACGAGTGAAAAATAGACTTCTAACTTGGAAGAATGCTCAGATGAAGGAGCGGATGAATCAGACAAGAATGGGCCCAACTCTAGAGTTGCGTGACTCGTGTTGCTGAAAAATATTTTGCTTGCTTTCTTAAACTGAAATATTATGATAAGAATAAAAATGTAAATGTCAAAGAAAAATCTTGTTTCGTTTTGCAAATTTTTAACTATAAATAAATATGTTGAAGATAAATGAAGAACATATATAGTTTTTCTTGTTTTATCCAAGTGAGTCTATTTAATTTTTCTCTATCATTTACCATTTTAAGTTGTTCATTGCTTTAAAGCCTAGAAAATAAATCTTAATGCTTGTTTGTAAAGTAATGAAATATCATAAAAAGGGACCTCACCATTGCATACAGAATGATGGTAGGTTCGAAAATACCTTTGCGAGGACATGCACGAAAATGGGGAAACTCTGTTGCATTGGCATGCTTTCTCTTAACAAAAAAAATGAGTAAGTGTAGCATTATTAAAATCACCATTTTCTTTAAAAAAAAATTGATATGCGACAATGATAATCGCTAGAGACCTTTTGCAGAATAACACCGGGCACTGAAAACTGTACATGGGACACTGAAAATGTGTCACCTTGTGTGGTATCACTTATTAAAAGTAAACTAACCAACTAACCTAACCTAACTATTTATACTAATTTGACAACTAAACCTTTTACAAGAACCCATTTATTGGAATTGAGAAATAGATACCCTGGCGACCTAACATTTTATTTGCACTTAATAGCTCTAGAGTATTTTGGAAAAAGAAAGGTAATGTTGGTATTTCCATTCTCAGGTGTGATACATTAGAGGTGATGAAATAATGTTATGTTTTAGGCATTTCCTCTATCGTCACATGAAACAAAATCTCAAGATCTTTGACAAGAATTTTTTCATGCTCTGACATGAACATGATTTTATCAGACTAACAAGTAGATAATTCTGAAAGATACTTGATTGGGCACCCACGGGCCTTCTTAAAGTGAGTTGCAATAGAGGATGCGTCTGTGCTATCTTGGATCTCGACAATCAATGGTACTGCCATCATGGGCACAGGGGAGGACTCCATTTAAGGGGTCAGAGTGTGTTCATCAAGTGTTGCAAAAAATGCTTCAAGATCATCCCAGAATAGTATGTCATCATTTTGTACTTCTACTTTCTTACTATGGTGTTCGAGACAAAATTCCAAGGGTGATGCCTCCTCTGAAGGGATCTCTGAAACCTCCAAAAGTGTGTAGCGGGAACCTCATCATCTTTGAAAAAATAGGGGAGCTTAGAAAAGAGAACACTCAAATCACTAGTCTTCAAATTTAGTAGGTGAAGACTTTCTTCATCATAAATCACACTCACTTGTATCGGCAGTAGGTCTTTTTGACATTATTCATTCTTCTTCTTTGAGCGCCAAACTACTAGTCCAACTTCAAACAATGAAATTGTATTTGGCATCAAGCTCTAGAAGGAGAACTTCAAAAAATTAGTCTAGTCAGATTCACCTCCCGCCGAACATGGATCCTCTAAAACATCTACATGTGTGAGCTGGTCCTCCCAGACAAACTCTTCTACCAAATAAAATTCTTTAGGAGAGGCCTCAAGAATATTTAGGAAATACCATAGGGAATTGTTGTCTTTCAAGCTCAATGATCCTCATCTTGCACTGAAGGTTGAGCCATATCTCCCATCCACTAGGAACTAGATTCCCATAATAAGGTTAAGGAGAAACCCAATCAAAAAAATTGTAATAATTTGGGTCCATCCCTAAGTAGACCCCAACCGTTTCTTGTTGTATGCACTTGTTCACTTCATTCAAGCTTGAAAATATAAAGCATGCACTAACTTTTGCAACTTCATTCAACTCTATCCCATTGGGCATGCCAGAAAATATTGTTTATCCCTAAGAGGTTCATGCCTAAATAAGGGCAGTTAGGAAATTCTACAGGAGTGGGATGATGTGCACGTTATAGAACAACCTATGGGATTTTAGAAGCTGGATCTTCACGAGTGGTGTCTGGGGAAAGGAAGAGAAAAACCTTTAATAAACAACCTAAGCTAAGGGGGGGTGAAATGCCAGATTGAAGCTTTTTTGGATAGACTGGGAATTAGTTAGATGGCATTTTTAGAGATTCGACCATTCTTGTTAAATTTTTATGTCTACATTCACTCATAACATAGTGTACCACATACCCTTCATTGTTGGTAGGACAATGAGAAGCCAAAGTCGTCGAATATAGGGATCACACATTCATATCCAGCCATGGGGATAATTTTCAAGGATCCAAATTAAGGGATAAAACTCCTAAAGAAAGTGCAAGCCTCTTCAGCCAACGACACGACATAAGACCCTATTTATTAACATACCTAAATAGATCTTATAAGGGTCAAAAGATAAGACCTCACTTCCTAAAACCAATCTTCCTGAGGATCAATTTGTAAAGGATAAAAATCATCATCGATTCTAAGTGCACTGTGAGGAGGGAGAAACCACCATGATCACAAGTACACCCTAACAAAAAGAAAAAATTGCACCCACATAAATAAACTGGATCAAACCTATAAAGATTTAACACATGACACAATGATTAATAAAAAGGAAAAGGCATTGAATGCACGGTCCTCGTGATTGATTAAGAGAAAACAAGCTAAGGTGAGAGAGAATTCCCAAGAAAATAAATGCTATAGTACGTACCTGTGGTCGACAGGCCATAGGGTCTTTTCCTCAGAAAAGTAAAACATCTACAAATAATACAGAGTATTTCCTTACCTAATGAACCTAAGTTCAATATTTCCAACCTATTTTAAAACATTTTCCCCATGGTTTTATAGAACAACCCTTGGTCGATATGATAAAAAAATGATTAAATTTTTTTATAATTGATCAACATGTCAAAAAATCCAAAATGGATCACTCGATTTTCTGTGCTACAGGAGAATGTATATCTTTGATTGGCTAGTCGCACCATGCTTTTCCTTGAAGAGGAAATTGGATGGTGAACCAATGCCAGTCCAAACTTTGTCTACTGCTCTATCAAGGGATCAAGAAGGGTCAAGTTATGTGTTTTTTTATAACAATTTCTCTTCCAGACTCAGGGCCAGGTTAGTGGTGAATCCACCAAGGATTCCTAAACAGTTGTATTTTCTAAGGCCTAAGGATAGACTTCTAGAGTTGGGGGTTGATCATAATTGGGGAGATCTAATCCCATATAAAGTTAGCATTGTGATTAGACTGTATGGTTAAGAGGGGCATCATATTTTTTTCATTTCCATTTAATACTAAGATTGGGTTTTGTTGAGGTTATCAGGAAAAATGGATGGATAGAGGAGAAGGAGTTAATAGGAAGGGGAAAAGGTATTTTGTTCCCTGATTTCACCTTATTTAATCATTTTTCCATGTGTAAAGGAGGATGGGTGCATCTCCTTAAAGTGATAACGCGATATAATATGGGGGTTACTGTGCCTAGGCACATTGACCTAGAAGGTTTTTATAATATTTTTAGATAAAAGAATCAGGGTGAAGGAGATGGCACATGAGTTCAATTATCCGGAGGATTGCATCACAAATATTTATGATGAGATGATACATGAAGAAAACAAGAAGTGGCTTACCTTCAAGAAATAATGGGATGATATTAAGAAGTTGGATAAATCATATGATCTATTGTCATCCATGTCCCCTTTCTATGTCAAGATGAATACTATTTCTTATTTCTTTGAAGATGTGTACACTACTCTAAAGAAAATACATAAAAGGTTGAATGAAGTTGTTTCAACAACTTCTAAAATCTAGGCTCTAGTACCTTCATTAAACAAAAAGGCAACAAAGAGGGAAAGGGGAGAACAGGTCAGCGATACTGACTCTGAGGAGGAAAAGAGGAGGAGGAAAGGAAAGAAAATTATGATTAGTAGCAAGCTAGTTGCACCTCCTCTTAGGCCATTGAAGGGTATAATTATTTTAGACCCTAAAGATCCACCAAGGTGAGATCCCTTTCCCCCATCACCTAGGCCTCCATCTCTTTCTACTGAAAGGATGATAGAAAAAGTTGTTGAATTAAAGGTCGGGAAAGGAAAACAAAAATGAAAAGGGGATAAATCTGACCGCATTGTTGCTTCATCAGATGAGGGTGAAACCAGTGACACTGATGAAGAGGACATTATTATCATTCCTCAATATGACTTTCAGGTTGGGATCCCTCCACTTCCTATTTCCCCATTGCTATAATTTACATCCCTTGAGGTGTAGGGGAAAGTACATAGAGACTTGAGAATGGAGGCATGTTCTGAATTTTTGAGCGATGCAAGTTTTATCAAATCTCCACCCTTCTAATAGTACATGTGGAATAAAAACATAGAGGAATATCAAAGGAGATTGGAAGAGAGAAAAACACAAAATCCTGAATTGTCAGAGAAGGATGTCATAAATGAGGTGCAATTGAAAATGCATAAGGAGTTTGAAGAAATCACACCTGAAGAAGGGAGAAGGATTATTCATGAGGTCAGTGTGTTGATTTTTATAGAATGGGACATTTTAGATGTAGTAGCATTCAATTTTGTAAGGAAGAGAATGAGCATCCATGGTACAGAGGTGGAGTAAGTTTAGAGGGTCATGAAAGGGGCCTATTATAGAAAAGATTGTGCAACTTTGGCAATTTGGTCATTGGCTCCTACAACACAAAGGGTGGATATTGCAGACATCAACCCTGGATTGAGGGGAAGTGTAATATTGCAGAGAGTGGGAGATGCAGAAGGGGTGGATGCCACCGAAATTTCCATGGAATCAACAAGGTGGGCACATGATGTGGCTCACAAGGAGAAGAAGAGGATTGAAGAATTCGGATTACAGAATCAACATATTTTCAGGGAGTATGATAGGGCCTCCAAAATATGTGTGGAACTTGAAGCCCAAGTTTCATTATTGCAACACAGAAGTAGAGAATTGGAGGTAGTCTTTCCTGTAGGGGTTTCAATCCCATCCTCTTCTAATGCACTAATACGACCAGGGAAACTTGTAATTGGACTAGTTTTTTGTTGAAAAGGCTACTTCTCCCCCACCTTATTTATCTGAGGCTACAGAGGAAGTTGAATGTTCAGTGGAGGCCACTAAGGCTTAGTTGCACCAAAGGATTTGAGAGCTTGAGGAATCCTCAATCAAAGATCAGCAATATTTTAAGGGTAAGAAAAGAGGTCTTGTGAAGTCATTATTGTACCACCTGAATGAGAAGGTGAAAGAAAAGTTAGTAAGTATCCATTATTGTTATTCTTTATTATTTGAGGCACTTAGTAATTGTTACAAGGATAAGGAAATGGAAAGGCCACTATATGGTAGGTGGATCCAGAGGATAGATAAGATGAGGCTAATTGTTTTAGGCTCTAAGAATCATAAGGAGAGACCTCTGAGGATCCAACCTACTTTTCAATTTATTTAGACTTTGGAATATTTCCAAGTGCTTCCAAATCATATTGAGGGGAGGATGAGAGAACTAATGAGAAACTTCAATGATATGAAGGAGACCCTCATACCCTCCATCATCTAATAGAGTGGAAAGGTTAAAACACTACATGCCTGGAAAGATGAAGCAAAAGCAAGTTTAGAGGTTGTGGTGGAAGAGATATGTGATGACTTAGATAGGGGCACACTTGAAGACAACATGGACAAAGTCATCACCACAGGGTTATTATTTGATAATTTTGAAAAAGAGGTAAATCAATGTTTTGTCAGGTATACCCCATGTAATACCCACCTCCTGGGTTGCTTTTCAGTTTGTGGATGCCGAACTCTTTTAGGCATTTTGGATGTATGTGTGGATTTATTCAGATAATTTAGATGATATTTATATGTTACATTTCAGTATGTTATTGATCCATTGTTAGTGTGTTGTATCATTTGTGTATATGTGATTTATGGTTGTTTAATGATGCTTATGTATATGTTAGGATTTCATTTCGATTATGGTTTTCTGACAATACTGACCTTAGATTTATATGCACATGGATCATTGTATGTTTTCATTATTATTTGATGTGCTTGGTATGGAATGGGACAGAGTCGTAGTTACTTTCTTTGGCGAGATCCACACGATAACCTAGTGTCAACCATTGTTTGCCATATGATATATGCATGTATGTTCATCTTTGTGATGACAAGTTTGCAGGTACCGAGCTACGTCTTCCCTGAATTGGCAGGAGTGAGCATGCCCTATCGCATTAATCTCAATGGTAAGAGAGGGGAGATAGTTTTCAGGTCCAAATCCTATCCTAAACCTAATTGTCCTATTTAGTGGGCAAGTATCTGTTTTGACTACTCTGACCGAATTCGTATAGTTGATAGGAATTCGTGTATCCCTTGCCTAGTGCATGTTTGAATTTGCATGTGTTTGATTTCAGGTGCTTGATGTGATTATGTGGGTGTTATATCATGTTATTTATTTAATTGAACATTATTGCAATTAATTATTAAATATAGGGTATTTAATTAATTGAATAAATTAAATACCTATGTTTAATTGAAAGTTTATTTAAGGTGCAATTATTGAATATTAATATTTAATTGAATATTAGAGTAAATGAGCCTTTATGCTTAATTAAATAATTAAATATTAAGTTGCATGGATTATTGTGCTTTGAATATTTAAGTTATTTAAATTAATATTTTATTAATTACATGTGCAAGATTTGGTTGAAAAAGTATTTTCAAACTCAAGAGATCTCAACTTGAATTTAGGAGTCAAAGTTGAGTTGTGCAAGTAATTAGATATTTTAATTAATTAATTGTTATTTTCTTTGAATTTTGGGGAGAGTCCTTTTAGGAGTTAACTGAATGTGTTGGCATGAGGGTTTGCTTGATTAGGGGAAATGGATCCTCATTAGGGGGATGCTTCTCTCATTTGAATATAACAGGTTTTTGGGAGCATTTTTGGAAGTTTTGGTGTGTGCTTAGTTTTGGAGCATAATTTGGGAATTCTCCTTGCTTGAATTTTTGCATTGTGTGTTCTTCAGTAGATATTAAGGTAGGGTTTTGTCCATGTCAATTCTGGTTTTTGGATCCCTGTCTTCTATGCATCCAAAAAACTAAGAATTCCTTGTATGGTCATTCCTTGCTTGTTTATTTTAGGTTTTGTTGACTACCCTGACCGAATTCGTATAGTTGATAGGAATTTGTGTATCCCTTGCCTAGCGCATGTTTGAATTTGCATGTGTTTGATTTCGGGTGCTTGATGTGATTATGTGGGTGTTATATCATGTTATTTATTTAATTGAACATTATTGTAATTAATTATTAAATATAGGGTATTTAATTAATTGATCCTAGATTCCCTAAAATGACTCTAGGCTAGATTAGATTGTTTTCACAAGGGATGGTGTTTTCACAGAAAAGTGAAATACTTCTACATGAAAGTAGGTTGTTGTTTTGAAAAAATTAAAAGGTGGGTAAGATACAAGTCAAAACATAGGTGAAATGTGACTATAAAGGCAAAGAATATTGCTACAATGAAAGTGTTTTAAAAAGGAATTTTACTCATTTAATAAATTATGGAGGTGAAAAAATAGAGGCAAAAGATTATATTTTCATGAAAGGTAAAGATGACACATTAAGCATAGATTAAATACCATTCGATTCAAACAGAGTACAAATATTTTTAGAAAAAATAAAAGAGCATATATTTTTCAGAGAGGATAGAGGTTGGAGAATATTAAAAAAAATGGGATTTTGAGAGGGACAAATGCAACATTAGAATGCATCTGAAGTTTCTCCCCTCTTCTATTTATTCTTCTTTCTCTTATTTTGTAGGGTTTGTTTATGTAATTTTTCCCTAAGAAGAAGTTTAATGTACAATTATTTCTTCGGATAGTAGGAGGATACTTTCATTTTGTAAGTATTTTTTCTTTCAAGTATTTTATCGATATGAATACAAATAGGTTGAGTGTTCTTGTAGTTGTATCCAGCATGTAAGAACACCATTTTATGGAATTGATCAAGGATCTTTTAGAACATTTTTGCAATCTATTTGTGGTATTTGTTTTTTGTTTTTTTTTCTTCTCTTAAAGTACGAGATTAAATGTGCATTTAACAGGGAAATGAAATGGTGTTGTGTATCTGAGGGATTAAAAAGTATGGTTATAATAGAAGTAAAGTTGAGGATATGAGTGTAAGGCACTGGAATTGTGAACTCACTGATGGAGGGTTTCATCATTTGAGAAAAGCAAATGCTTGATGTAAGTTGACTTTGATGCCCTGAGAAGGCACTGGCCTAGGGGTTTTATTTTTAGTTTCCAAAATCAAATCAATTATCAAAATATCATTTCCTTTCTGTTTGTATTGTTAGGATTAGATGTAGTATTCTTTCTCTCGGGTATGTAATAATAACACACACCTAGAATAGATCCAATTCTGGAAGACTCATACATGTATTCTGGTATAGTTTACTGAGAGTTATCTACATGTGTAACATTTGTTTAAGTCTTGTAAAGATCCATAAATGTTACAAAGGTTCACCCACTTGGGTTTTGCAGAGCCTAAAGAGAAGGATATATTCCTTATTTCTAAGGAATTCTCAAGTAGTTGGGTACTGATTTAAGATACCTATTGATAGGAAAAGGAAAATATTTAGGGTTATCTTAAATATCAGCTAGAAACACCAATACAGTGTTCAACAATTAGTATCTGAGCGAGGTTATGTGTATAGGACCTTTTTACATAGTCAACAGGGAGCCATGTGTTAGCACCCAAATCTTCATAAAAGAGGGATGAGAAAAGGATCTTGACCTGCCCAAGTTCTCAATTGTTGGGTCACAATATTTTTGGGATGGATAAGTGGACATGAGGTTGTTTAGTCAAGCAGGCTTCTAGTTGATTGAGTTTCTGAAATGGAGCCCTCCAAATTCTGAATTCTTACAAGTAAAAGAAAAATAAAAGGAAAATCAATAAAAATTCACTTCTCATCAAAAAAAATCATCAATTAAATCTAAGACAAGCATTAAAAAGGTTTTATTAATATATATGATCAAAAGTCATAATACATTAAGGAAAGAAGATTCATTTCACATTGCTAGCCTACAGATTATAATAACAAGTATTCCACCACTTAGAACATTTATTCGATAAACAACAACATAAAATGAGATAAATACCATTTACAGACAAACATTGATGCTCACAAAAGTAGAATGTACATTGTTCTTTGTATTGATCATCAATAATATCATTAGAAAACCACTAATATCTTCTAGCAACATTCATAAAAGTAATAATAAAACCTAGAAATCTTACAACAAAGTTGTAGAAAGATCACTAAAGTTCCTAAGGACCTCAAATCATCAATTTTCAGACCCTAAAAATTGCTCAAATGTTTCATTTTCCCAAATTTCAATGAAGAAAAAGTCTGCCCAAAAGTATGGATTCTAAGAGAAGAGATGGTGTATAATTCATCTTCACTACTATGTATGTTGTAAGGAATCCACACATCTACCATTAATGCACAATCAACACCTTGTCAAAAGGAATGGACTAAGTCAAAAATGTCCTTTTGTGTGTCATCATTACAAAGTACATAATGAACTTTGGCCATGAAAGAGTGATATGTCAGTCTGTAGAGCAATAAAATGCAATGTGGATAGCTATTGGTAGTGGTACAATCACCCTAATGTAATAGGTCCCAAAGAGACCTATTTCAAAAAGAAAAAATATGTGGAAATATGGGACCCCAGGATCCCATTGGACATGGGGACACAAAAATGAGGAGGAAGAAAGAGAGATCTAGGAACTAATCTATTGGAACTTCCTCCACAATTCCCTTATACTCTTTCTAGTTTTCAAGGTAAGCGTTGAGGGGCTCATAATTTGGTCCATTAACCCAATCTTTTTGGAACCTTCCCTCTTTTAATGTATCCTTGGCCTTGTTTATTTTACCATTCATCTTATGCACCAACAAAGGTAGATCCAGGGCTCCTGGTCCCATATTGAGAGGCCCCGTCCTCTCAACCACCCTAAAAAGAGCCCCAAATGATCTCAGTGACTGATCATAAAGAGAAGACTCTTTTAGATTACAATGTCACTACAAGTGTTTCTTGAATCAATAGGTCAACATCTAGAAGAGCATCTATCTCTGTGGTGGCGGACATCCTAGATCTCCCAGCTACTATTTTATTACCTCAGTGGGGGCATCAGTAATTGGATCTTATCATTTTCTCATCCCTCCACCTTCACAACCACCTTTATCCCTTTTTATTTCATATCCCTTGGTGGTTTTGGGGGTCATTTATTTTATCTTTTACTTTGTGGGAATCCTTGGCTAGATGTAGGTCTAGGTATTGACGGCTTTGTTGAATGACCCAACAATTACCACCTCTATGTTTGTGTCTTTTGCAACCAACTAGTTGATGGGGGAGAGAGGTCGCTAATATATTTTTCTCACTATGTAGGTGGGGTCTAAGATGAACCCTTTGTCTGAAAAAATCTTTTGGGATGTCTCTTTGGATTCCAAAGCCCCCCATCTGATATGTTGTCAAACAAAAATACTTCTTTCTTGCAATGAGGTCATCCTAGAGGCTAGCACAAAAATCCTCTAGAGCGAGCATCTGGCCTGGATATGTATTAGAGAGAATCCCCTTTATATTTTGTTTTGGGTTGTTGACCTCCCATGTATAGTCAAATTCATTAATATTTAGGTTCTTCAATTCAAACATTACATCCTTTGCTACCAATAAATTTGGATGCTTGTAATGCTCAATCAAGAAGGGGAAGTCAAATTCAAGCTTATGCTTCAAATTCATAAGAGTCGTAGACTCAATTATTTTCCTACATAGTTCTAAAAGAATAATCAAATCACTACAATGTCAGGGTAGGAGGAAGGGTTTACCTATCAACCCGTTGAGCCTCATGTAATTTGAGGTCTTGTTTTGGAGGAACCAAGTTCCTTATCTATCAACCAAATCCATGGCATCCTTTGACAACTGGTATCCCACATCACTGGTGAGTTTTTTAATCGTGTCATACAAGAAGACATCATTTAGGTATTTGAAGTGTGCAACTTTATCCCATATCCTTAGTTGATAACAATATTCCTAGTTGGTGGCTTCTTCAGGGTTCTTTTCCATTCCACCCCTTGCCTCCAATCCAGGGTGCTACAATTTGAGTCGAGTTATGATACATATGACGTATGATGTCATATAGAATCTATTTGTGTCATTTACCTAGCATATTTACTCACGGATCTTATTAGAGATAAGTTGTAGCTAGGCAAAGCGATCCCTACCTTTGATCAATTTTTTAAGGTAGAAGTAGATCCATGGGTCATAGAATCAAGAGTCTTCCTTCCCGAAGACCTTGCTCAACATTATGATCATGTCTTGCACTACAAGCTTGAATTCTACCCAATTGATATGGTCCATTATTTTTTTTTGGACTTCTTTTTTTCTGTGCGAGCCCGTAATTATTTAAGTGCCCTTTTTATGGGCTTGATCCTCCTAGTTCTCCAATATATCCTCGTCCTCCTTTACTACTAACACTATCGAGAATTTCGGGATCTAAAATATCTAGTCAATGTCATCTAGACTAAAGTCCACCATAATGTTCCCCTTGTCATCTTTACACTGCCTTATGGCTTATTTTTAGTGGTTGGAAATGGTGAGGATTAATTCAGATGATTGATCTGCATTTGGGAAGAATGTTGTCCGGACCAATCCAGAATTATTGACTTTAGGGTAAAATTAAGTACCTGGGGTGCATTTTGTGCATTGACTCTAATTGCATTGAGAGCTGTATGGACAATCTTATTGTTTGTAATGTTTTGTACTGCAAATTCTAGCTTATATGGCCTAAGCTATTGTTGATATCATGGTAATTGATAACTTTTCCTATTGATTTTCTTCTTTTATGTATTTCCCATTGCTACAATAGGTACTAGGGTTTCCATATGCTTGAGAGAATCATGTGGAAAAGATAAAGACAAGGATTAATCCATGATAGGAAATCATAAATTAATCTTTGAGATAGAACTTGTCTAATAGTTCATGATCACCTCGAGGTCCTAAGGATAGGATGTCTATGGTTTACCTACAAGGTGAGAAGTTATCCATAGGTTGTGGGTTATGAAGGATTCTCTATTATAAATCGACATTAGAGAGATGGGTTCAGACAGTCTGATATTGGATTACCAAAATGTGAATAGTAGATTGGTAATGCATGGTTGGATTAGTGCTTTGATTTTAGGATACGGGGACTAGACATTCAGGTTCAAGATTACTAGAATATGCATCATATTCTAACAAGGTAAAAATAGAAATTTTAGACCTGAAGTTCTGAAATACCTTCAACTTTGATCTTAGTTGCCTTGTCATATTGGGATTTTAAGTCTGAGGTTGGGACATACATATGGCCTAACTAAAATCCTTTGGGATCTGAGGTCTGTGGTGAGCATTCTAGGTTTCCCTAAAAGTGTATGCCAAATTAGGATATTTTTTACCATTGAAAGAAAGGTTCCTCAATCCTTCTGTGATTTAAGATTTTATCTTGGAAAGGTGGTTTGAAGATAATGGTAAGACTAGGCGTTTAAATGGGGACACTAGATTCCATTTATTTGGAAACCCTTACTTCATGATTCTTTTCCCTTAAGGCTTGATTAGAGTGATTCCTTAGGGTTCTATGGATCCCGAGGCAATGTTGTAAACTTTTCAAGGTTTGGCCTTTTGTACTTTAGGGCACAAGACATATCGTGAATGTCCTAGGTTATTTCTTGCCACAGTTCTCGAGGAAAATGTCAATCTTAAAACTCTATGATGGATAGGATATGTTTTCTATATTAAATGCTTTAAGGGTGGAAGTGACATCCACATTCATTCATGTCTATACAAACTAGGCACATAGTTAGGGCTCTAGGAAAGCCCTAATTTCTACATTTTGGATGCAATTTCATGGTGTATTATGATTTAGGGCATGCATGAGCACGTGGAAAGGAAAATCAAATTGATCTAAAGCTTAAGCACATGAGTTTTGTGATGAAATATTTATTTCTAACCTACAGGGACAAACAACCTAACCTACAAAAAATGGAAAGGGGAAAAATAGAAACCACAAAAAAGAAAAAAGAAAATGAAGGAAGAATCCTACATTCGAACAATGAAACCACTGAAGCCGTGAAAGAATCGATGGAAATTTTTGAACATGAACTTGAAATTGTATATGTGGATTGCTAGCTCGGATGCTTTGTTCGTAGAGAAGGCTTTGTGAGTGCAAATGCACCTTGTTTGGGACTTTTATAGTCAGTTTGTTAAGTGCATTGAATGCACTTCATACTTTATTAGTAAACACTAAAACTCTGACATGCCAAGGATCGGAACCCCCAAAATACCAAATAATTCAAAGAGCAAATGAGTCTCAAGTATCCCAGGATTCCAAAATTCACAACCCCAAAAGGAACCAAAATTAAAACCAAAAGGGACTCTGGGTTTGGAGACACCAAAAGACAAAGAAAAAAGGGAATGGAAAGAAAAAAAAAAAGGGGGACCCAACGTTTTCCAATAAAAATGTAAGGACTGGTATGTAGGGCATAACAAATGATGACTAGCTAGGAAAAATACCTTAGGAATTTTAGAACTCTAGAATTCCTACAACCAAACTATATGAGCTAGTATCATTTAGAACATTGCTCAGTGTTGTGAATTTGATTTCTATGAAGAATATGAACTTTCTACTTTCTACACTTTCCCTAATTGATTTGGATGAGATCATCAAGTTAGTTGCTTCAATATATTTTCTTTTCAAAGAGTAAGCACTACTTTTTCCTCTTTAAGGGCAGGTCCCCATGCGGCTGCTAAGCTTATTTTGGCTAGCAGTCGCTGCTCAAATTTTTTAGGAGCAAATTGTGGAGCTATGGCCCCATGATTCTTATATTTTACTGCTTACTTTTTAGCAGCCATCGTAAATAGCAGGTTTGAGTAAAATTATTAATTATAAAATTTAAAGCTAAATTTAGAGAGAAAAAACAGGGAGAAAAAAAGAGGAGGGAAAGAAATATGTGGAGCCACCTAACATTTTTTCAATAAGTAGTTGCTGCTTATTTCTAGCCCCTCCTTTTTTTCAAAGCTTAAATTCAATTCCTAAACTTTAGTTTCTCCACTAAAATAGGGAAAGATTCTGATTTACCCTTTTCCTATGATTGAAATTTTACATGGGGACACTCCAACTGCTTAAATTTAATCAGAAAATGCACTTAAGCAGCCGCATGGGGACATGGGATAAGTCTCCCCTTATCTAAAAATTAGGATGGAGCTTTAAGTTTGTTTACAAATTTCTCAATAAAAAAGTTAGAAAGTTTCTTGTGTTTTAAAAGTTACTTCTTCTTTTAAATTTACTTTATTTAAGTAAAACTTTCTATTTTTGTTGGCCTAGTGGTGGAGAACTTGTGATCTTGAAAGAGAGGTTACAAGTTCAAATCCCACATGGGGGTAGGGTATGTACGCCTCGTTTGTAGCATAGTTAGGTGCCTCCTACAAGGAGTACGAGGTAGTCTCATATTGTTGTCATCGTATGTAGACCCAAAAACATATGGTTGGTATCGTGGACTATAAAAGGACCTTTCCTTTCCTTTGTAAAAATAAATGATAGTTTTTAGAATTATTAGTTTTTCATATTAATATATTTAAAATATAAAATTATTTAAATTTATAAATTTAGTATTTTCTATATATAATATTAGTTTGAATTGATTATTTTAATAAATTGTAAGTACAACATTTAAATATATTAATAAAAAAAATTAGTTATAGTAATAATTTAGATATTAATAATATTTTAATTTTTTATTACATTTTAAAATAATTATAAAATTTAATTAAATAATTATAAACTATTTTATAATTTACAAAAAGTATAGTCATGATAAGTATTGGTCATTTTGATCAATTCTACTATTTCTATTGTAGGAATTCACTCTATTATAAAGTCGAAAATGGCTTTCCAACCTTAGAACACACCAATACATAAGTATTGTCATGCTTCTTTACATGCTCCACTAAAGAGCTCATCTCGATCAATTACTATCTCCATAGTAGGAACCCACTCAAGGTCCTTCCCCTCAAAATGGCTATATGCCTCTAGGATGCACCACTGATCATTTTGATCAACTACTATCTCCACTATAGGAACCCACATTGTAAGACCCTTTCCTCTAGGAAGGACTATCCCACCTAAGAATGATTATCCCACATCATTTCCAACAACTACTTATACATTGATATATCCTAGAGAGTAGATAGCCATTTCCCTTTTCCCTAATCACTTAGCTATTTCATATAGTAGATAATGTTCTTTTCCCTTTTAGAGACTCATTTTCATGAGTTCAAATTGTCGTCACTTAACATACTCCATTTATAGGAATCCACTCCACTATAAGGTCATTTCCCCTTGAAATGACTATCCAACCTCTAAGCCAATGGTCATTTCGATCTACTCTATCGCCACTATATAAACCCAATCCACTATAAGGTCCTTTCCCCTTGAAATGACTATTTAGCCTTTAAGATGCAACAATGGTCATTTCGATCAACTGTCATCTCCGCTCTAGAAACCCACTCCACTATAATATCATTTCCCCTCAAAATAACCATCCAACCCCTAAAATATATACATGATCAATATATCAATGATAATTTGATCAATTACTATCTCCTATATAGAAACCCACCCCACTATAAAGCCCTTTCTCCTAAATAGCTATTTCCAACCTTAACTACTTACAAAAGTCACTCTACATATGTTTTTTTGGTGAATAGTTGTATGTTTCCGACCTGATGCCGAGTGACTCTTCGCGGGGTGATATTTTATCCCCCGATCTTTTTTTGTAAATATTGTATTTTTTTAATATATTAATTGAAAAAGCCTCTATTCATCAAAAGTCACTCTACAAAAGTTTCCCCTTTTCCTAATATATTAGCAGATAATGTTCCTTCAAGTAGATAATGTTCTTTTCCCTCTTTGGAGACTCCTTTTCATGAGTTCAAATTGCCGTCACTTGACATACTCCACTGGCTACGTATTATGCGTGGAGTATTCTCAAGGAATACATCATACGAATTACCATTACCAAACCGTATTTTTGCCGGGCTACGTATTATGCGTGGAGTATTCTCAAGGAATACATCATACGAATTACCATTACCAAACCGTATTTTTGCCGTGAGAGGCAAAAATACAAAAAACTGGTCAACGTGGCAGCATAGAAAAGCAGT
>MU227884.1:2718787-2728924 GCA_018584345.1 Thuja plicata
GTTTTGATATAATAAGGTTTTGAGTCAAATTCCAATTCCCCAAGATGCAAAACCAGGATTTCAAAACCTGGTTTTGTGATAATAAGGTTTTCACTCAATTCCAATTCCTGCAAACAAACGGGGCCTTCATTCCACCTGATTGCAGTCAAATCTATGTTTCCCAACTCCCTAACCACAACCCACTCAATGAGCTCAACCCCCCATATATGTTTTATATATGTATACTCAAAGCCACACTTCATATATATTTGATTGTCTATATAGGTTAAAAACTTTTAAAAAAATGAATTTGAAAACGAATTAGAGATTCGAACACAAACACAAAATACCAGTTTTATAGTGGTTCACCCAAATATGGTACATCCACTCTTCAAGCGGGGCAACATTATTATTCACTTGTTCAATCAATCTTATATACAACACCGTGCTTTTATAAGCAAACACGACATCGTTATCTATAATGGGAAGGGCGAAAAGTTATTGGAGGGAAACCAAGTGACTCTTGGGTTTCACATCCAACTTGATATCATTCTAAATTTTTTATTAGATTCAGGGAAGAGTATCATTTATGGTCTCCTTGTTTCAATCATAGTACACAAAAAGTACCATTTACCGTCCATGTTTCATTTATAGTGCTAGATTTAGCAAAATATCATTCCTCAAATTTTTATTAGATTCATGGAAGAGTACCAGTCCGTGTTTCAATTATAGCACGTTAGATTTAGTAAATTAAAAGCTCACTAGAAAATCATTGTGCACTATTAGCCGCCCATTTTTTGGAAAAAATGTTAGTAATTAGATCAATTGTGCAAGTTTATTAATACCAATTGTGCAAGGTTAGTGGGGCATTTGTGTAGGAGTATTGGATCAATTGTGCAAATTTTTTTTGTTGTCAAAGCAAATGGGTAATGGAGCAATAGAGAATATGTTTAAACACTTTGAAACTACCAAAAAATATCGTCAAAATCTCATGTACTATTTAGGATATGTGGGTGCACGAAGTTAGCTATAACCAAATAAATATCGTCAAAATCTGATGTACTGTTTAGGATATGTGGTGCACGAAGTTAGCTATAACAACTATTGGTATGATTCTCCTACTCTTGTAAGATTTTGAATAGATTAAGAATTGTGTAAAAAAAAAATGCTAATATTATAATAGCTGATGATCAAGATAGAGTTTGGATTCAGTTTTGGGTTAGTTTTTGCATCAATGTTTAGGATTACACTCTATGATCTATCGTGAGGATGAAATAGTGCTAATTTGTTTTTTTAACTCTACTAGTACTACTTCATCCTAATCATGAGTCACAAAGTGTGAAATGTTGATGCAAAAACTCACACACCATCTAATTTAGAAGTTATCTTCATCAATTTATAGATTGTGCAAAGTTATCTTCAATAATTACAAATACTACGGAGAACAAATTAATTACAACACCATACTATGATAATGATTTGATATCAATAACTACAACTTGCTATTTTTAAACAAGATTTTAATAATTTAGTTTTAATATTAATTACATCATCATAATATACTATAACTAAATATAAATTAAAATATAATAATAAATTTTTTTAACATAAATTTTTCTAAATTATTTTTTATTATTATTGTTTTTGGTTCCGTGGACACTTGAATTGTGTTACTTTCAATGTAAAAAACAAAAACAAAAACAAAAACAAAAACAAAAACAAAAAACATAAATATGTCATTTATTTTATTTTTTATTATAATTTTTGTTGGTAAGATTTTGATATGTATCATGTATGTATATTTGAGAGATTTAATTGTATATATAATTAGTTAGTTAATAAGTTAATTAATTAATTTAGTGGAGGGGCGGCTGCGTGTCGGGAAAGATTAGACAGGGATTATGGGGAATATCGCTTCCTACAATTTTAGGGCTCGTTTGGTAGCAGGAATTGGACCGGAATTGGCATTATCTAATTCTAGATAATGCCAAATTCCATGTTTGGGTCCTTGGAAAAAAATGGAATTGGAATTCCGAAATTCTCATTTTGCCCCCAAAATGGGAATATCATCTTCCACCTAAATAGGTGGAATTGGAATTTCGAATTCCAATTCCAACTTTTACAAAAGCAAATTTAATATTTCGTGGGATCCGTGACTATAAAGATGTATATTATATTGCTATAAGGATATATATATATATATGTGTGTGTGTGTGTGTGTGTGTGTGTGTGTGTACACACATGTGTATATACGTATGTGTGTATATATACACACATGTATGGTGTGTGTATATGTGTGTATACACACACATGTGTATATGTCTATATATATACATACATATATGTCTATATATATACACATGTATGGTGTGTGTATATGTGTGTATGTGTGTATATATATATACACGTGTGTGTATATGTATGGTGTGTATATGTGTGTATATATACACATGTGTGTATATGGATGTATATATATACATAAATGTGTGTATATGTGTATACACACATGTGTGTATGCATGTGTATATGTGTATACATGGATACACACTTATATGTGTATATACACACATGTGTGTATACACACACACATGTATGTGTGTATACACACACACATGTATGTGTGTATACACACACACATGTATGTGTGTATATGTACACAAATGTGTGTATATGTATGTATACACACACATGTGTGTATACACACACATGTGTGTATGTGTGTACATGTGTATACATGTGTATATACACATGTGTGTATGTATATACATGTGTGTATATACACACACATGTATGTATGTATATATACACATGTGTGCATGTGTGTATATATACACACATATATACACACCATATTCAAAGAAATTAAAAATTAAAGAATTAAAATTCCTTATGCATCTTCTCATTCATCTTCCGGGTGAACCAAACGGGTCAGACCATATTCCAGATTTCATTTCGAGGATAAGCATCTTCTTGAATATGCAGCATCTCCCTGAATTGGCCATATCTAGGATATGGTATTCCTGCTGCCAAACGGGCCCTTAAGGTTATTAATTTTATGGATAAGAATATATGATTTGGCCGTTCCCTACTAAGTATAATGAACAATTTAAAAATATATTATATTTATTGTTTTTAATTGTTTTTAGAATTATATATTTTATGGATAAGAATACATGGTTTGAGTGTTCCATGATTAAAAGAATTAATAAGTATAATGATTTTTTTGTAAGAAAATAGTATATTTAATATTTTTAATAGAAATGTAAGAATTGTAATTTAGTTTTATGATAAATTCATTGATTAAATTTAAGATTTAAAGTTTATCTAATTAAAGTTGGGGTTATAAAGTATAATAAGCCACCCACCCACCCCCTTCCCCATCTAAAAAAAAGTGTTACTTTATAATTTGATTAAAAAGTGTTAAAAAATGACATTTTCATGGACAAAAATATATTGTTCACAATATATCAATAAAAATATAATAATATAGCAATAATTTCTTAGGCTTAATTTTGTTTTCTTTTTGTACATATATTAATAGTAATATTAAAACATAATAATAAGAATTTAGTCTTGATAGTTATTTTTGCTTGTGTAAAGAGTTTAATAGAAATGTAAAATTATAATATTATAATCATACAATAATCATATTTTTATATTAATAATAATATAATAATGATTTAATATTAATTATAATATAATTATACAATAATTTTTAAAGTGGAATAATGGGCAAATAAAATAATTGTCTCATAATGGTATCTTTTTTTACATTTTTTTTTTCTAAATACATGTATGCTAGTATAATTTGTTATTATTTTATATGAATTATCATACAAAGAAACAAAATATTACTTTTTAACTTATTCATATGAATTATTGTAAAAAGTATATTTTGTTTATTTACAATAATGACTTACAACTAGTAGCTTTGAAACTACAACTAAATAACTTTAAAATCACAATTTAAAAACTTTTTATTTTATTTTTTATAACGTTCCACAAATATTGCCCCTACTGAAAAGTTTAATGACCATAATATGTGATTTCTCATACTTAAAACATTTAATGAGTATGATATGTGATTTTGAAAGACAATAAATTTATTTATTTTATTGAAGATGATTTAGTGTTTTATGTTTATAAGTAATTATGTGAGAATTGTTATCATTCAATTATATATATGATTTATTTAATAAGTTAATTGATCAAGTTGTGGTAGCTTCTTGTAGTAGGCACAAAGTCACAAGATCCAGTCTCACCAACCCACGTGGTACCCGAGGACAACACATTAAAAATTTTATCATCAAATTTAAGAATAATTATTTATCTAATCAAAGATAGTGTTATAATTTTTTTTAGTTTATAACTTATTCATAAAATTCGCTCAACTCATAACAATATTGCCTCTATCCAAAACAAAGAGGGTGTTTCCAGGTCTCAGGAGGATGAGAAGAAAATGTTAGTGATTGTGGAGAATGTTGCAAAGGCTGTGAATATTTTGAAAACCAACTTCAAAGGGTGTATTGCGGAGCTTGAGGCCAAGATGAAAAAGGTGAGCTATTGTTTGGTGAATTTGGTTAATATCAGTTTTAAGACCATTCATAATAGTACCAAAACATTAAATTTTTAGTCTCGAAAATCATCAATCGAACATAAATACAAAAAATGCACCCACAAGAAAATTTGCCCCTCTTGCTTCTTAAAGGAACACAAATATGTCAATCCCCCTCTTTTCTTCATGGACAAAAATTTGTTGCTTCTCATACGATAAATCACCCTTGAGTGAGGAGCTAACTTGAGATGATAGATATCCCCCGACCTTTGTTGCCTCCAACCTCTAGTTTTCTATTACACTTTATTTAGTTGATGACTCATGATTTCATGAAAACCTTGTCATGTGTGGCAAAGATGACCTTGAAAGCACAAGAAAAAATTGGTATATGTGTAGCCATGATGAAAAGAAGATAATGCTAATTTCAACCAATGATGAACCCATATACTAGTCAACCTTCTACCTCTATTAACAATGATTTTTGTTGAACAAATTTGTATCCAAACTCCTCATTAAGTCATGACTTCAAAAAAATTTAAAAATCTCCTCCATTGATAAGTTAGTTTTATCTGCTACAATCTTCCTTTTCAACTTATTAGAATCTCTTTCAATCCTTAAAATATCAATATATTTTACTACTTATATTTGTTGATCCCTAAGAGGTTGACACCTAAATAAAGGCAGTCGCGAAATCCTAAAGGAGTGGGACAAGGTGCGCCCTATAGAACAACCTCTAGGATTTTAGAAGTCGACTCTTCATGAGTGATATTTGGCGAAAAGGAAGAGAACAACCCTTAACAAAAAACCTAAGCTAAGGGTTGACAAAACACCATATTAAAGCTTTGTTGGATGGGTTGAGAGTTTTTCAAATAGTATTTGCAGGGATTCGACCATTCTAGTCAGATTTTTATGCCTTCATTCACTCACGACACGGTGCACCACATACTCTCCATTGTTGGCAAGAGAATGAGAAGCCAAAGTCGTCAGACATGGGGCTCACACATTCATATCCAGTCACAGGAAGCATCTACAAGGATATGAGTTAAGGCACAAAACTCCTAAAGAAAGTGCAAGCCTCTTCAACCAAGGACACAATATAAGACCCTATTTATTAATAGACCTAAATAGCTCTTATAATGGTCTAAAGAAAAAACCTCACTTCCTAAAACCAATCTTCCTGATGACCATTCTGTAAAGGATACAAATCATTATCTATTCTAAGTGCATTGTGAGGAGTGAGAAACCACCGTGATCACAAGTACACCCAAACAAACAAAAAACAATTGCACCCACATATATAAATTGGATCAAACCTATAAAGATTCAGCACATGACACGGTGATTAATTAAAAGTAAAAGATAATTAATGTACAATCCACATGATTTATTAATTAAGAGAAAATATGCCAAGGAAAGATAGAATTCCCCAGAAAATAAATGCTACAGTATGCATAGGGTCTTGTTCTCAAAAAAGTAAAACCTCTACGAATAATACAGAGTATTTCCTTACCTATTGAACCTAAGTTCAATATTTCCAACCTCTATTAAAAAAAGTTCCCTAGGGTTTTAGAGAAAAACCCTCAATCAATATGATCATAGAATGATTAAAATTTGTTATAATTAATCGACATGTTGAAGAATCTGGCATGGATCACTCTATTTCCTGTGTTGTGGGTGAATGTATATCTTTGATTGGCTAGTCGCAACATGCTTTCCAACTGGACTCAAAAGAAAGATTGTGGCAATTTGATCAGAGATGATTAAGATTGCACGAGCCAATCCTAATGGCATGTAAAGAATAACTATCTACAATGTCATTGGTCACGGGGGATCACACATGGGAGAATATCCCATGAATCTACATTGGTGGGTCCTTCGAGTGTGAGTGTCATAGGGGACACGTGGCGAGATGGAAGAACTTGGAGGGAAGGAATCCTTTACAGAGTGGCTTAAAAATTTGATGGGTTGACACTTGGCATCCCTCATTAGGAACATTATTATTGCAAGCATGCCCTCATAATGTGGCTGGAGTATGAACACATGAAGTGTTGAAGCTGGAGGTATAAAAGGAGTCTACATTTTTGGCAACTTTCAGGGGATTTCAACCTACCAGGAATGAACCTCAAAATCTATGGTAAGGAAGACTAGAGCCTTATCCATTAGGGTAGAGAGTCAACTTACTTTGGATCTCTTAGATCTGTTATCTTTGGTGAGTTGTTGGTTGAACAAATGATGAGCTGGAAATACCTACAAGCGAGAGTTAAGTTAGAGATTTCCTTGGAGAAGAAAAAAAAACATTAATCAGAAAGCACAGATCAAACCAGAGGGCTCAAGGTGCAAAAATAAGTTGCGAGGGAGAACCACATAAGAGAGAATAAAGAATAAAAGCATATAAAGGTTACCCAAGAGTAGCCATTAATCATGTCCAAAAATCAAACAAACCTGATAGCCACAGAAGAAAGGGGTACACCAAGATTTGAGAGTAGGTGACTGCGTTTAATCCGGCCTCGTAATAAAACTTTATATTTGATAACCCATGATCAACAATAATATTAAAATAAGGAGTAGATTAATATGGTCAAACGATGAAATCTGAACATCTTCAGATTTGTGTGTGTGCAAGGAGTTAATCATTTCCATTACTAATATAATGAATTGGTTTCTACCTATCTGACAGACTATGTAGGTGAGATTTATTCCACAACTGACTAGATAGATCTTTGTTGTCAGTTAGGCGTCCATATCCCCAACAAGGTTATTACCTTGAAAACCATTAACATTTCTCTACTACCAGTCAGGCATCCATAGCCCCAGTAGAGTTCCTAACATAACTTGGATTTTTGCAGTTTTTTATATTTGTGCTTTTATTTTGTTTTAATTTTTGCATTTTTTTCTTTTTGCCTCTTTGGCTTTGATATGCATGGATGACTATGATGTCATCATTCAAGGTTGCTGTCCAAGGTAGTAGCAAAAAAATCTTAGTTTTTTCACCTAGCGAACAAGAAAAGGA
The DNA here is from genome assembly GCA_018584345.1 of Thuja plicata. Taxonomy (NCBI): domain Eukaryota; kingdom Viridiplantae; phylum Streptophyta; class Pinopsida; order Cupressales; family Cupressaceae; genus Thuja; species Thuja plicata. Next base: position 2,726,332 of record MU227884.1, read on the forward strand.
CATATCATCATCATTAATACAAGTGTTCAAATGAGGAGCATGTGAATTTCAGCTAGATACCACTAACTTCACAAAATGACAGATATTTATGCTAAGTGTTGTAGAAAAACGTGTTAGGACACAAGGATATGAAAAATAATTTTTCATTTTAAACCAAAAATAAGTATAGTTACCTTTCTCACCACCCAAGGAGTATGGATCTCCTCCAACCGCACTATCAGTAGCCAAAAACTGGGCTCAAAGATCCAAAAATGGACAAATGGTAATTGTTGGAAAATGAAAATAATACTTTTACAAGGTGATATGATATTTTATCTATTATGGAGTAAATGCATTATGCCTATAGAGGTTGTCGACTGATGACATTAATTTGTCATTAGTATTCAAACAAGACTTTCGGTAAGCTTATAGCGAAAGACAGTAAAGGGTAAACTGAAGATCAGATTGGCAGATCACCAAAAATGACTAAGTACAAAGAGAACCGATGACACAAGGTAGGTGTAAGCCGTAAACCACAATGTAGAGAGTTAAAGTGGAACCCAACAGAGGAAGCCAAAATGCAAGTTACAGTGCAGACCGATGAAACAGATTCAGTGCAACTAACAGTAAAAACTGAAGGACAGTCAAGCATGACTGAAAGACAGAACCGAAAGTCAGTTGCAGCCCGCAAAAAGTGGATCTGACTTCCACGTCAGATAAAACAAGGGTATTCTATTTATATGATATTTAATTATTTTTAAATCCATTTCTCTAGGGACAAGAAACATTAATGTAAGTATTTTAATCAGTCTAACTAATTTAAAGCACATAGACTAGGAGATCTAGGTGCAAGTTGTAAACCTGATCTTAGAGAACATTGTTTTTATCATCAACTCGATGAAATCAATCCATCTATAAATAGATGATGTAATCATTCATTAGAATGTGTGTGGAAGAGAGAGGAGAAAAGAATGATCACATCTATGGATTGAATTGAGAGTTTCAAGAACCAAAGCAGAGAAAGAAGGATTTGGTTAGCAGAATCAAGAACAGAGGAAATTGATAATCAAAGGTAATATTCAATCACAGTTAAGGTGGTATTATTTTGTATGTGAACTGCATAGGATCTGTATCAGCAATAGGAGATTGCACTTACCAGGTCAATTTGTAATTTTCTATCATTCTAACAAGTGAAGCAAAGTGTAAGAAATCCTTTCTTGTAAGGTTGATTTAACAGTCCTATATCAAATCTCTTAACCAAGTGCACACTTAACAGTGTTGCTAAAAGCTCTTAACATAGTAGAATTTAACAAGTCTCCACCAATACTCCTAACAGGGTAGATCATCAGAAGTGATCAAAATTGTAAGCCTTAACCGACCCCTTCCATTCTGTAGATAGTGAATTTTTGTGGGTGCCATCCCCACCGTAGTTTTTACTTCCTAACATGAGTTTTCTGTGATATCATATCTTGTGTTATGTGTCAATTATATTCATGAATTTTTCTATGAATGATTCACATGTTTATTAATGTTATTAAATGATATAACTCTCACAAAGATAGTGTAGATCAGATTGAATGGATATGCAATTGATTACAAAGGTTAATTGATTAAAGAAACATGAAAAAGTTTTAGAGGTACTGATTCACCCCTCGGGCCTCTCAGTACTACTTCCATTAAACCCAAAAATTGGTATCAGAGCTAAGTCTCTTCTTGAAAAGATTAAAGGCTTAAGAGAAAATATCATACAATGGAGAAGTACAAACTTGATAAGAATATTGAGAATAAAAATCTTGAGATACAGATGTTCTATGAATAGTATAAAGAAGCTAGAATCAAGATGAGAGAGTTGTTGGATGAAAGGAAAGGAATGGCAAATCGAAGCAATGAAAAATATTATCAAGAAGAAGAGATTTGAGATTTCTTTGAGTGTTCAGGATCAAATACAAGCAAAGCATCAGATACATCAAAAGAGAACACCACAAATCTAAAGGAGATCAATCAACATCTGATAGAGCAAATAAAGATGCTGCAAATCAGTCAAGAGACCAAGATGGTTAGAATCATTGATGTGATGAGCTCTGCTAGACAAGCTAAAATAGATAGAACACTAGCTACTGATGACAGGAGGAAGATTACAGAGAAACTACAATAAAAAGGAGTTAGAAATTCAAAGACATGTTGAGCATCACCATGAGCTTACAAATCAAATCATTCTCATTGTAGACACCCAAAAATGGACAGGCTTGTGACTTTACATTAAAAATACTAATTTTCATCTATTAATTAATGGTTTTTAATCATTAATTAATCATCTATTTTCCTCTAAATTCATTCCCCAAATCATCTAATCAAATTACCAAAATTAATTAAATAATTAATTGTATTTAATTAATTAACCTTAATTTATTAATTACAATTAATTAATTAATTAAACTCAATTTCCTATAGTTTAAATTCAAATATTTAAACTTACTAATTAAATTTTTCCAATTAAATTAATTTCATTTCATTCAATAAAGCAATTCTAAATCAAAAAGAATTCAATTATCTCACATGTTGAAAACTTTAATTAAATAAATGAATTAAATATTCATTTATCTTCAAAGAGATA
>MU227884.1:2729184-2757520 GCA_018584345.1 Thuja plicata
GGATTGATCTCAACCATTCATTTCATCCCCAATTCCTATATAATAAACCCTTCATAACCATTTGAAGGATCCAAGATTTCAAGCTCTCGTGCGCCATTACTATGTTAGTTTGGTTCTAGCATTCAAGCCATCTTACGATCACACACCCATTTCAATTAGCAAATTTTTGACACTTCTCAAGTCATAGACGCTGTCCACACCAATACTAAGCATCAAAAATAGCATTTCGGAAGGAGTAGAGAGACAATAGAAACTTCAAGCACTTTGGGGTTTGCATTCATTTGTTTTCTTTTCTTTGCTTGTAAATTTTATTGGTTATGCTTCAAGGTATTCATTTTAGTAGTATTTGTGTATTGGATTTATATCATTTGTAAAACCTTTGCTACTAACCCTCACCTTTGGAAAGCTTGGGAACCACGAATCATGAAAAGAGGCGTACATTTTGGTGAACCCGACGTGAACTTACAACCCGCGTGAAATTTGGTCATATCTTTAAAATCACATGGAATTATTTTATGAAATTTGTTTTGCAGGTGGACGCTGATCTAAGGAGGCTCCAAACAAAAACTCAGATCTTTCTAAGTTTTTTTAATTTTTTTTTATAATATTTCTGTGATATTTCATAAAAAATCATTTCTTGGCACAAATCAGAGTTTCTTTTCATCATGATTGTCTCATAAAGATAGTGTTATAATTTTTTTTTAGTTTATAACTTACTCATAAAATTCGCTCAACTCATAACAATATTGCCTCTATCCAAAATAAAGAGGGTGTTTCTAGGTCTGAGGAGGATGAGAATAAAATGTTAGTGATTGTGTAGAATGTTGCAAAGGATATGAATATTTTGAAAACCAACTTCAAAGGGTGTATTACGGGGCTTGAGAACAAGATGAAAAATGTGAGCTATTATTTGGTGAATTTGGTTAATATCAGTTTTAAGACCATTCATAATAGTGCCAAAAACATTAAATTTTTTGTCTTGACAATGAACAATCGAACATGAATACAAAAAATGCAACCACAAGAAAATTTGCCTCTCTTGCTTCTTAAAGGAACACAAATATGTCAATCCCCCTCTTTTCTTCATGGACAAAAAATTGGTGCTTCTCATACAATAAATCGCCCTTGAGCGAGAAGCTAACTTGAGATGATAGATATCCCCCGACCTTTGTTGCCTCCAACCTCTAGTATTCTATTACACTTTATTTAGTTGATGACTCATGATTTCATGAAAACCTTGTCATGTGTGGCAAAGATGACCTTGAAAGCACAAGAAAAAAATGATATATGTGTAGCCATGATGAAAAGATGATAATGCTAATTTCAACCAATGATGAACCCATATACTAGTAAACCTTCTACCTCTATTAACAATGATTTTTGTTGAACAAATTTGTATCCAAACTACTCATTATGTCATCACTTCAAAAAAATTTAAAAATCTCCTCCAATGACAAGTTAGTTTTATCTGCTACAATCTTATTTTTCAAATTATTAGAATCTCTTTCAATCCTCAAAATATCAATATATTTTATTACTTATATTTTTTGATCCCTAAGAGGTTGACACCTAAATAAAGGTATTCAGGAAGTTCTATAGGAGTGGGACAAGGTGCGCTCTATAGAACAACCTCTAAGATTTTAGAAGTCGGCTCTTCATGAATGGTATTTGGAAAAAAGGAAGAGAACAACCTTTAACAAAAAACCTAAGCTAAGGGGAGACAAAACACCATATTAAAGCTTTGTTGGATGGGTTGAGAATTGTTCAGATAGTATTTGCAGGGATTCGACCATTCTGGTCAGATTTTTATGCCTTCATTCACCCACGACACGGTGCACCACATACTCTCCATTATTGACAAGAGAATGATAATCCAAAGTCGTCAGACATAGGGCTCACACATTCATATCTAGAAGCATGAAGCATCTACAAGGATATGAATTAAGGTAAAAAAATCCTAAAGAAAGTGCAAGCCTCTTCAACCAAGGACACAATATAAGACCCCATTTATTAATAGACTTAAATAGCTCTTATAATGGTCTAAAGAAAAAACCTCACTTCCTAAAACCAATCTTCCTGGTGACCAGTTTGTAAAGGATAAAAATCATTATCTATTCTAAGTGCATTGTGAGGAGGGAGAAACCACTGTGATCACAAGTACACCCAAACAAACAAAAAATAATTGCACCCACATATATAAATTGGATTAAACCTATAAAGATTCAGCACATGACACCGTGATTAATTAAAAGTAAAAGACACTTAATGTACAATCCACATGATTTATTAAGAGAAAATATACCAAGGCGAGAGAGAATTCCCCAAAAAATAAATGCTACAATATCCACCCCTAGTCGACATGCTATAGGGTCTTGTTCTCAAAAAAGTAAACCTCTATGAATAATACAGAGTATTTCCTTACCTACTGAACCTAAGTTCAATATTTCCAACCTCTATTAAAAATAGTTCCCTAGGGTTTTAGAGAACAACCCTCAATCAATATGATCATAGAATGATTAAAATTTGTTATAATTGATCGACATATTGAAGAATCTGGCATGGATCAATCAATTTCCTATGTTGCAGGTGAATGTATATCTTTGATTAGCTAGTCGCAACATGCTTTCCAACTGGACTCAAAAGAAAAAATGTGGCAATTTGATCATTGCACGAGAAAATCCTAATGGAATGTAAATAATAACTATCTACAATGTCATTGGTCATGGGGGATCACACATGGGGGAATATCCCATGAATATACATTGGTGGGTCCTTCGAGCGCGAGTGTCGTAGGGGACACGTGGCGAGATGGCAGAACTTGGAGGGAAGGAATCCTTTATAGAGTGGCTTAAAAATTTAATGGTTTGACACTTGTCATCCCTCATTAGGAACATTATTACTGCAATCACACCCTCATGATGTGGCTAGAGTATGAACACACGAAGTGCTAAGGCTGGAGGTATAGAAGGAGTCTACATTTTTGGCAACTTTCAAGGGATTTCAACCTACCAGGAATGAACCTCAAAATCTCTGGTACGGTAGACTAGAGCATTATCCATTAGGGTAGAGAGTCAACTTACTTTGGATCTCTTAAATCTGTTATCTTTGGTGATTTTTTGGTTGAACAAATGATGAGATGGAAATACCTGCAAGCAAGAGTTAAGTTAGAGATTTCCTTGGAGAAGAAAAAAAAACATTAATCAGAAAGCACAGATCAAACCAGAGGGCTCAAGGTGCAAAAATAAGTTGCAAGGGAGAGCCACCAAAGAGAGAATAAATAATAAAAGCATGTAAAGGTTACCCAAGAGTAGCCATTAATCATGTCCAAAAATCAAACAAACCTGATAGCCACAGAGGAAAGGGATACACTGAGATTTGAGAGCAGGTGATTGCATTTAATCCGGCTTCATAATAAAAATCTATATTTGATAACTCATGATCAACAATAATATTATAACAAGGAGGAGATTAATATGGTCAAATGATGAAATCTGAACATCGTCAGATTTGTGTGTATGCAAGGAGTTAATCATTTCCATTACTAATATAATAAAATGGTTTCTACCTGTCTGATAGACTATGTAGGTGAGATTTATTCCACAACTGACTAGATAGATCCTTGCTGTCAGTTAGGCATCCATATCCCCGACTAGGTTACTACCTTGAAAACCATTAACATTTCTCTATTGCCAGTCAGGCATCCATAGCCCCAGTAGAGTTGCTAACATAACTTGGATTTTTGTACTTTTTTACATTTGTGCTTTTATTTTCTTTTAATTTTTGCATTTTTTTCTTTTTGCCTCTTTGGATTTGATATGCATGAATGAGTATGATGTCATCCTTCAAGCTTGGTGTCCAGGGTAGTAGCAAAACAATCTTAGTTTTTTCACCTAGCGAACAAGAGAAGGACATATCATCAACATTAATACGAGTGTTAAAATGAGGAGCATGTGAATTTCAGCTAGATACCACTAATTTCACAAAATGATAGGTATTTATGCTAAGTGTTATGGAAAAACATGTTAGAACACAAGGATATGAAAAATAAAATTTCATTTTAAACCAAAAATAAGTATAGATACCTTTCTCGCCACCCAAGGAGTATGGATCTCCTCCAACCGCACTATCAGTAGCCAAAAACTGGGCTGAAAGAGCAAAAAATGGACAAATGATAATTCTTGGAAAATGAAAATAATACTTTTACAAGATGATGTGACATTTTATCTATTATGGAGTAAATGCATTATGCCTATGGAGGTTTTCATCTCCTCTATAAAACAGTGACACTTTCGAAGGGTGGCATAAGGCATTTAGCAGACCTAGGAGCCACAGGTGTAGGATTTGGAATTTTATCTTTGAGGTATGGATACACCTGTGAGATTCATCTGCCCATTATCTTAGGAACCTTTCCTGGGATTCATAGATGATGATAGGCTAGCCACATTAATAGGCAAAAATGATAATTTGGTCCCCACTGCCTTGAAATAGGTTTTGGGTGAGGATTTCTACATAGTGAGGACTGCTATAGGCTCAATATAGACATTTCATCCAGGTTCATTGGATCTCTGTTATACCTAGGGGAACCTAGAGACATGATTATGTTTCTTGCACTAAGCATGTTTGGCATAATTTACTACGGGGGGCTTGAGGACATGTTGGACATGCCTTGCTATGGTGTTGGGTTGTCACTGGCAACCGACTTGAAGATTTTCCTTGAGATGAGAGTGGAGGTTCCATGGGTTCCTTTTGTTTCAAATTTTTTCTACAATCCCCTCACCATACATCCTTGTTACACATGATACAAGGTTGATTTTCTAAAGAAATATGTAGACCCAAGTGTAGAAATGTCTGAGGAGTGGATCAAGGAGTTCTTCAGGAGGTTGTTGTTTCAGATAGCCTGATATTCTACTCTTGAGTCAAGAAACAAAGAGAATTTTGACTTGGAAGAATCCTTAGATGAAGGAGGGGATGAATCAAACAAGAATGGGCCCAACTCTAGAGTCATGTGACTCGTATTGCTGAAAAATATTTTTCTTGCTTGCTGAAACTGAAATATTATGATAAGAAGAAAAATGTAAATGTCAAAGTAAAATCTTTTTTGGTTTGCAAATTTTGAACCATAAATAGATATGTTAAAGATAAATGAAGAACATATATAGTTTTTCTTGTTTTATCCAAGTGAGTCTATTTAATTTTTCTCTATCATTTACCATTTTAAGTTTTTCATTTCTTTAAAGCCTAGAAAATAAATCTTAATGCTTGTTTGTAAATTAATGAAATATCATAACAAGGGACCTCACCATTACATACAAAATGATGGTATAGAAAATACCTTTGCGAGGACATGTGCGAAAATGGGGAAACTCTGTTGCATTGGCATGCTTTCTCTTAACAAAAAAATGAGTTAGTGTCACATTATTAAAATCACCATTTTCTTTAAAAAAACTTGATATGCAACAATGATAATCGCTAGAGACCTTTTTCATACTAACACCGGGGACTGAAAACTATACATGGGACACTGAAATCTTTTCACATTATGTGGTATCACTTATTAAAAGTAAACTAACCTGTTAGTAATAACTGAGAGGGGGGTGAATCAATGGCCTCAAAAATCAATTCTTAAATAAACCCTTAAAACTTATAACCACTAATTATGTCTCAAGTTATCTTCTGTCCTACAAGATGTATGCCTTGAAATAATTTAATCAATTTTCTACTTGTCGGATTGCTTTTTTAATCTCTCTTCTGTATGATTACCGATAAGCAGCAAACTATTTACCGAAATATAGTAGATATGCAGAGTATATCAATCAATCCAAAAATGCATATGTGAAATGTAAAATAGTAAAGTAATAAACCATAAACACATAACATAAGTATTTTAACGTGGAAACCCTATTGAGGGAAAAACCACTAGGACTGGTACCCCAAATTTTCACTCTTCTGAAGTGAGCTCTGTTAGGAGCCAACCCTATTAAAGGTTACAAACACACTATTAGGTGTGACCTTGTTAGAGGATTTAGAAATAGTTTTTCAACTAGTATCTAGCATCTAATGCTACCATCCTTGATCAAACTCTCTTAGCTTGTCAATAGGTATCGAGCATATCCAATGCTACTTTTGTGATCAAACTTTTTGATACTCCTTGGGATGTATCTGAATTGTAAAATACTTTTAAGTCCTACTTGGTTAAGAGGCTTTATGCTTCAATGGTTAAATTGAAACACTAATCATTTGTTCATGCATACAACTCAATTGCATATTTTCAGATCTATTTTAAGTCCATTACCTCTCTGATCAATATAATCACTTTATACCTTTGCTCCATAATGTTCTTCTCTGTGATGCTTGTCTCACTGTTTGTCAGTGTCTGCAGAATCTAGCTCTTTTCTCAGCTTGTTGATCAGGACTGAATGAAGACTTTATTCTCCTTTAAATTTTATTTAGCATCTTTCCTCTATTCTCTTGTTCACCCCATAATTCGTAATGAATTGTGTTTGTCTCTATATAGACATGTTTCCCCTTTTCTTGGCTTTCTTGATTCTTGGCGTGTTCCACAATTCTCGCCAATAGATTTAAAGAAAAAACATGATTTATCTCAAAGAGATCTTCTTGCCAACTGGACAAATCAGTTTTAAATCAATTACTTTTCTCCAACTTTATCTAGATGATTAAAACAATGATAAGAATTCGTTAATTCTATCTTTAGCTTCTTGACAACTAAGCATTTTTTCATTTTCTGAACTCTTTGTTCTATTTCTCAACACTTCAATTAGTCATCGGTGATAACTGACTATTCTGTCAGTGTGATTTCAGTTGTCATTGGGATCTTCATCTTTGTATTCTCCGTCAGGCAACAATGAAGTTCTTTCTGTCGGGTTACTCTATGTTTTTCTCATCGGGAAACACTGTAACTCTACTCATCTATAATGTTGTGCATTAGATCATTGGGTAACACTGTGACTCTACTCTTTTACTCTGACCGTTAGTGTGCACTCCATCAGTGTATGCATTCACTTAGTGAATACTTGAATTTTATGCATTACTGATAGCATAGTCTTGATTCATCGGTTCTTTGAAGTCTTTGGCGGTATTTTCATGACCATACTGATTATATCAAGTTAACATTAATGACAATACAATAAATTAACTAATTTAATGCCTTGCATGATCATCAACTTAACATCTTCAAACATTCAATCAGTTACATGTCATCAATCTCTCCCTTTGGCATTGATGGCAACATACTGCATTATCATACTATACTATTACTAATATAATATGAAATATACAATTTCATCAAGCTTTCCTAATACAAATGTCTAGCTATCGGTAAGCTCAAATAGCTTTGATTTGATTCTTGCATCTTTCTTTCTGTCTTCAATCCCTTCACTAGATAGATGTAGAATCTTTCTTTCTCTGAAGTGATTGTTCTCCTTCTGTCTCAAACTCTCTCCCTTTGACTATTCTCCTTTCTTGTGATGTCTTTTGTCAGTAATTTTCTTCCTTTGTGTGTACTCTCTGTTTCTTGTTACATATTCTCCCTTTGGATACTTCGATGGATATGATCTCTTCCTGAGATGATAATGGATAAACTCTCTCCCTTTGACAACAATTCCAAATAAACATCTTTGCAAACACAGATTTTGCAAAACAAGTATTTTGACAGTAATGTCAAATGGTTTCTTTCTATCCATAATATATTCCTTGAATTTCCCAATCCATCGGTAATAACTCTGGTGCTTGGAGTAGATAAATAATTTGATGTGTATAGATGTATCATTGAAGTTCATCTTTCTACTTGCATCAACATGAATGATATTCTGATAATATGTAGGCTGATGCAACCTTCTAGTCAGCTTAGTGACTAGTAGACAAGGGTCTAACCCCTAGTCTCTTTCTCAAGTATTCAAATGCATCATTGGGCAGTGGCTTGGTGAAGATATCGGCCAATTGTTCCTTTGATTGCACATACTCAAGTATCACTTCCTTTGCCTGAACTTGTTCTCTCAAATAATGATACTTGATGGAAATATGCTTTGTTTTAGCATGCATGAATAGATTTTTGGAAATGTTTATTGCACTTGTATTATCACAATAGATAATTACTGGTTATAAAATTTTCATATGCATACCTTCCAGTAACTGTTTGATCCATGCAATACTTGAGCAGTTTGCAGCAACAGCAACATACTCTACCTCTGCAGTAGATTGAGAGATGCATCCTTGCTTCTTTCTTATCCATGTGACAAGTCTGTCACCCATAAAGAATTCTCCTCTAGTTGTGCTCTTCAGGTCATCAATATTTCCAGCCTAATCAGTGTCGGTAAAAAACTTAAGTTCAAATTTGCCTTCTCTTTTGTACCATAAGCCATATTCCTCAGTATTCTTCAGATATCTTAGGATTCTTTTCACATCAGTCATATGTGATTCCCTAGGATTAGTAGAAAATATAGCAACTATTCCTACTGCATGTGCAATATCTGTTCTAGTATGTACAACATACATGAGTTTTACAATCATTGATATGTATAAAGTCTGATTTACCTCTGATAACTTGTCTTCCTTTATCAGCTTACATCCAGTTTCCATCAGTGTTCCAACTAGTTTGGACTCTTCCTTCTTGAATATTTTTAGTACTTCTTTGATGTACTTGGATTGTGTAATGAAAATACCTTCATCTTGTTGCATGATTTGTAGACCAAGATAGAACTTGATCTCTCCAAACATAGACATCTCAAACTCTTTTCTCATTTGATTTGCAAATGATTTTCATAGCATATCATTGCCTCCAAATATGATGTCATCAACAAATATCTCAGCAATGACAATATTAGCATCAGTATCTTTCTTCAAATAAAGATTACTGTTTTCACTAGTCCTTACAAATCCAATAATTATAAGATAGGAATGAAGTCTTTCATACCAGGCTCGGGGTGCTTGTTTCAATCCATACAGGGCTTTGTGTAGTCTACATACCATGTCCCTCTTGTCTGGATCAAAAAACCCTTCTAGTTGTTCAATGTATACCTCTTCGTCAAGTATTCCGTTTAGGAATGCTGACTTGACATCCATTTGATATACCTTGAATCCTTTACATGAAACATAAGAAAGTAATATTCTCACTCCTAGCCTAGCAATGGGTGGAAAGGTTTCTCCATATTCAATTCCTTCTTCTTGTGCATACCCCTTGCATACTAGTCTTGCTTTATTTCTTGTGACTTCTCCATTGTCATTCAGCTTATTCCTGAATATCCATTTTGTACCGATGACATTCTTGTCATCTGGTCTTGGTGAAAGTGTCCATGTCTTGTTTTTCTCTATCTTCTCAATCTCTTCATTCATAACACTTATCCATTCATCATTATATAGTGCAACATTTTTGGTCAGGTAGAGTGTCAGGTTCCTCATTGTAAGTGAATCTATTGTAGTCCTTTGGTTCTTTAGTGCTTTCCTTTTCATTCTTCTCTGCAAATTCATCTATCTTTACATTTGCACTTTCAACAATTTTGTTAGAGGCTTTGTTTAGACATTTATAAGCCTTTCTCTTGGTAGAATACCCTAGAAAGATTCCTTCATCACTCTTGGAGTCAAGTTTTCCATTTCTATCATCTTTTAAGATATAACACTGACTACCAAAATTTTTGAAATAACTTACATTGGGTGTGTATCCATACCATAGCTCATAAGGTGTCTTTTTGGTATCTTTCTTCAATTGTACTCTGTTCAATGTGTAAACAGTAGTACTGACAGCTTCCCTCTAGAAGATTTGGGTGATGCCTTTCTCTATCATCACTGTCCTTGTACAATCCACTATGGATTTTCTCTTTTCCACAATTCCATTATGTTGTGGTGTTCTTGGTTTAGAGACCTATCTTTTGATTCCATGCTCATTACAAAAGTTAGTGAATTCATCTAAAATAAATTCCTCTCCTCTATCTGACCTTAAGCATTTTAACTCCTTACCACTTTGCTTCTCAGCCATTGCCTTATACCATTTAAACATCTTAAATGCTTCTGATTTATCTTTTAGAAACATGACTGTCATCATTCTAGAGTAATCATCAACAAAGAGAATAAAATATCTATCTCCATAATAAATCTTTGTCCTCATAGGTCCACATAAATCAGTATGGACTAATTCTAGAATTGCATCAAATGTATGGGTTTTGCTTTTGAAACTATACTTTGTCATCTTACCTTTTTGACAATTCTTACACATGATATTGTCAGGCTTGGTCATCGTCGATAAGCCTCTGACATTTCTCTTTTTGCTAATCTTTATCATGTTGTCAAAGTTTACATGACACAATCTTTTGTGCCACAACCATATGTATTCATTTGTAGAAATCAAACAGGTGGTGTCAGTATCATTTAGATAGAATAAATTACCTTTTGTCTTTTCCTTCTTATTTTCAAATGCTACATTGTGACCTGAATTATTCAACTGAGAAGCACTCAATAGATTATAATTCAATCCATTTACCCAATAATCATTTTCACATTTTATCTGGTTATTCAACATTATAGTTCATCTACCTTCAACTGGACAAGGTGTGTCATTGCTCATTCTTACTGAACCACCTTTATATTATTCAAAAGTCTCAAAATTTTTCTTATCACCAGTCATATGGTGAGTGCAACCACTATCTATGATCCAGACATCATTTTTACTAACTTTAGATATGAGTAAGGTTTCTACATACCTTTCTTCATCATCATCTGAATCATCTTTTACTGCTACAAATACCATCTTGATGTCTTCATCAGATTCAGTGTCACTATCATCATCTTTTCATTTTTCTAGGTAACTGGCCTTGTTTCCTTTGTCCTTGTAGTCTTGGGTATCTCATCTTTCTGATTGTCAGTAGCTTCTTTGCCTCTCTAGATTCTTCTAGCCATAAGTGCTTCAATTTCATCAAGATCATCTTCTTCACTTTCACTATCATTATCTTTTCTCATAGTTTTTATGACTCGATTTACTTATTCTCATAGAAGTTTTGAATGCAGACTCTATGTTTGGTAAGACACTATTAACAAAGTTGTTCATCTCAAATTAAATCAGTCTTCCAATTAAAATATCTAGAGTAGCATTTCTATTTGCTACTGCTCTCATTTCTTGAATGGCAGATACTCTAATAGCATAAGTAGGCAGTAAGGTTCTTAGAATTTTACTTACCATTGTATCTTCTTCTAGTACATCTCCAACTCCTTGGATAGCATTGAATACCTCTTTGATTCTTGTGATGTATTGTGTGATGTTTTCACCTTCTTTCATTTTGAGATCATCAAACTTTCCTCTAAGGATTTCTGCCTTGGCTCTCAAAACATTTTTGTCACCACCATGTACAAGCATCAATTTGTCCCACATCTACTTTGTAGTCTTGTAGGTTTTGACATCTTCAAATTCAGAATTGGAGAGTGTGGAAGAAAGCTCTATCATCATGCAATTATGCTCATGCTTCTCTCTCATTTTTTCAACTATTGGTGCTCTTGTGGGAAACACATATTCAGTATCTAAGTATTGAGTGACATCATTACTAGTACCTGATAAGTGGAGTCTTATTCTTCTCTTCCATGAAACAAAATTATCTTTATTCAACTTGGGCACATCTCGTATGTTCATCTTGTGATCTTTAGCTTAGGTCTTTAAACCTTCCTTCTAAGCACACAAGCTCTGATAGCAATTGTTAGTAATAACTGAGAGGGGGGGGGGTGGGTGAATCAGTGGCCTCAAAAATTAATCCTTAAATCAACCCTTAAAACTTATAACCACTAATTATGTCTCAAGTTATCTTCTGTCCTACAAGATTTATGCCTTGAAATACTTTAATCAATTTTCTACTTGTCGGATTGCTTTGTTAATCTCTCTTCTGTATGATTACTGATAAGTAGTAAACTATTTATCGAAATACAGTAAATATGTAGAGTATACCGATCAATCCAGAAATGCATATGTGAAATGTAAAACAGTAAAGTAATAAACCATAAACACATAACACAAGGATTTTAACTTGGAAACCCTGTTAAGGGAAAAATCACTGGGACCGGTACCCCAAATTTTCACTCTTCTGAAGTGAGCTCCATTAGGAACCAACCCTATTAAAGATTACAAACACACTGTTAGGTGTGACCTTGTTAGAGGATTTAGAAATAGTTTGTCAACTAGTATCTGGCATCTAATGCTACCATCCTTGATCAAACACTCTTGGCCTATCAATAGGTATTGAGCATATCCAATGCTACTTTTGTGATCAAACTTTTTGATACTCCTTGGGATGTATCCCAATTGTAAAAGACTTTTAAGTCCTGATCGGTTAAGAGGCTTTATGCTTCAATGGTTAAACTGAAACACTAATGATCTATTCATACATACAACTCAATTGCAGATTTTCAGATCTATTGTAAGATCATTACCTCT
The DNA here is from genome assembly GCA_018584345.1 of Thuja plicata. Taxonomy (NCBI): domain Eukaryota; kingdom Viridiplantae; phylum Streptophyta; class Pinopsida; order Cupressales; family Cupressaceae; genus Thuja; species Thuja plicata. The sequence continues at coordinate 2,741,609 of MU227884.1, forward strand.
CTGATCAATATAATCACTTTATACCTTTGCTCCACAATATTTTTCTTTGTGATGCTTGTCTCACTGGTCATCGGTGTCTACAAAATCTAGCTCTTTTCTCATCTTTTTGATCAGGAGTGAATGAAGACTTTATTCTCCTTTAGATTTTCTTTAGCATTTTTCCTCAATTCTCTTGTTTACCCCACAATTTGTAATGAATTGGGTTTGCCTCTTTATAGACATGTTTCCCCTTTTCTTGGCTTTCTTAATTCTTGGTGTGTTCCATAATTCTCACCAATAGATTTAAAGCAAACTCCTGATTTATCTCAAAGAGACCTTCTTGCCAACTGGACAAATCAACTTTAAATCAATAACTTATCTCCAACTTTATCTGGATGATTAAAACAATGATAAGTATTCATTAATTCTATCTTTAGCTTCTTGACAGGTAAACATTTTGTCATTTTCTGAACTCTCTATTCTGTCGGTCAACACTTTAGTTAGTCATCGGTGATAACTGATTATTTTGTCGGTGTGACTTCAGTTGTCATCGGGATCTTTGTCCTTGTCTTCTCCATCAGGCAACACTGAAATTATTTCCGTCGAGTTACTTTGTGTTTTTCTCATCGGGCAATACTATAACTCTGCTCATCGATAATGTTGTGCATTAGCTCGTCGGGTAACACTGTGACTCTGCTCTTTTACTCCGACCGTCGGTGTGAACTCTGTCAGTGTATGCAATCACTTAGTGAATACTTGACTTGTATGGATTACTGATAGCATAGTCTTGATTCATCGATTCTTTGAAGATTTCTTTGGCAGTATTTTCATGACCATACATATTATATCAAGTTGACATCAATGACAATACAATACATTAACTGATTTAATGCCTTGCATGATCATCAACTTAACATATTCAAACATTCAATCAGTTACATGTCATCATAACCAACTAACCTAACCTAACTATTTACACTAATTTAACAACTAAGCCTTTTACAAGAACCCATTTATTGGAATTGAGAAATATATACCCTAGCGACCTAACATTTAATTTACAACTAATAGCTCTAGAGTATTTTGGAAAAAGAAAGGTAACATGGGTATTTCCATTCTTAGGTGTGATACATTAGAGGTGAAGACATAATGTTATGTTTTAGGCATTTCCTCTGATGTCACATGAAACAAAATCTAAAGATCTTTGAGAAGACTCTTTTCATGCTCTGACATGAACATGACTTTATGAGACTAAAAAGTAGATGATTCTGAAAGATACTTGATTGGGCACCCGTGGGCCTTCTAAAAGTGAGTTTCAATAGGGGATGTGTCTGTTCTATCTTGGATCTCAGTGATCGATGGTACTACCATCAGGGGCACATGGGAGGAATCCATCTAAGGGGTCAGAGTGTGTTCATCAAGTGTTGCAAAAAATGCTTCAAGCTCATCCCAGAATAATATGTCATCATTTTATACTTCAACTTTCTTACTATGGTGTTTGAGACCAAATTCTCAGGGTGGTACCTCCTCTGAAGGGATCTCTAAAACCTCCAAAAAGTGCATGACAGGAACCTCATCATCTTTGAAAAAATAGGGGAGCTTAGAAAAGATAACACTCAAATCACTAGTCTTCAAATTTAGTAGGTGAATACTTTCTTCATCATAAATCACACTCACTTGTATCGGCAGTAGGTCTTGTTGACATTTTTCATTCTTTTTCTTTGAGCACCAAACTACTAGCCCAACTTCAAACAATGAAATTGTATTTGGCATCATGCTCTAGAAGGAAATTTAAAAAATCAATCTAGTCAGATTCACCTCTCACCGAACATGGATCCTCTAAAACATCTACATGTGTGAACTGGTCCTCCCAGAAACACTCTTCTACCAAATCAAATTCTTTAGGAGAGGCCTCAAGCATATTTAGGAAATACCGGAGGGCATTTTTGCCTTTCAAGCTTAATGATACTCAGCTTGCACTGAAGGTTGAGCCATATCTCACATGCACTAGGAACTAGATTCCCATAATAAGGTTGAGGAGAAACCCAATAAAAATAATTGTAATAATTTGGGTCCATGCCTAAGTAGACGCCAACCGTTTCTTTTTGTGTGCACTTGTTCACTTCATTCAAGCTTGAAAATATAAATCATGCACTAACTTTTGCAACTGCATTCAACTCTATCCCACCGGGCATGCCATAAAATATTGTTGATCCCTAAGAGGCTCATGCCTAAATAAGAGTAGTTAGGAAATTCTATGGGAGTGGGATGAGGTGCACCTTGTAGAACAACCTATGGGATTTTAGAAGCTTGCTCTTCATGAGTGGTTTTTTGGTAAAAGGAAGAGAAAAACTTTTAACAAACAACCTAAGCTAAGGGGAGGTGAAATTCTAGATTGAAGCTTTTTTGGACAGGCTGGGAATTAGTCAGATGGTATTTCTAGGGATTTGACCACTCTTGTTATATTTTTATGCCTACATTCACTGATAACATGGTGTACCACATACCCTTAATTATTGGTAGGACAACAAGAAGCCAAAGTTTTCAGATATAGGGATCACACTTTCATATCCATTTGTAGGGAGCATTTTCAAGGATCCAAATTAAGGCACAAAACTCCTAGATAAAGTGCAAGCCTCTTCAACCAATGACACGAAATAAGACCCAATTTATTAACATCCCTAATTAGATCTTATAAGGGTCGAAAGATAAGACCTCACTTCCTAAAGCCAATCTTCTTGAGGATCAATCTGTAAAGGACAAAAAATCATCATCTATTCTAAGTGCATTGTGAGGAGGGAGAAACCACCATGATCACAAGTACACCCTAACCAACAGAAAAAGTTGCACCCACATAAATAAACTAGATCAAACCTATAAAGATTCAACACATGAAACAATGGTTAATAAAAAGGAAAAGGCACTGAATGCACGGTCCCCATGATTGATTAAGATAAAACATGCCAAGGCAAGAGAGAATTCCCAAGAAAATAAATGCTATAGTATGCACCCTTGGTCCGCAGACCATAGGATCTTGTCCTCAGAAAAGTAAAAAATCTACAAAAAATACAAAGTATTTCCTTACCTAATGAGCCTAAGTTCAATATTTCCAACCAACAAACCTCAGTCTATATGATCACAAAATGATTAAAATTTGTTATAATTTATCGACATGTCAAAAAATCCAACATGGATCACTCGATTTTTTGTGTTATAGGAGAATGTATATCTCTGATTGGAAAGTTGCACCATGCTTTCCCTTGGACAGTAAATTGGATGGTGAACCAATGCTAGTCAAAACTTGGTCTACTGTTCTATCAAGGGATTGGGAAGGGTCAAGCTATGTGTTGTTTGATAACATTTTTTCTTCCAAACTCAAGGCCAGATTAGTGGTGAATCCACCAGGGATTCCTAAATAGTTGTTGGATTTTCTAAGTCATAAGGATAGACTTCTAGATTTGGGGGTTGATCATAATTGGGGAGATCTAATCCCATATAAAATTAGCACTGTGATTAGAGTGTATGGCTAAGAGGGGCGTCCTTTTTTTCCTTTCCATGTAACACTAAGATTGGGTTTTTTTGAGGTTATCAGGAAAATTGGATGGATAGAGGAGAAGGGGTTAATAGGAAGGGGAAAATGTAGTTTGTTCCCTGATTTCACCTTCTTTCATCATTTTTCCATGTGAAGGAGGATGGGTGTATCTCCTTAAAGTGTTAAAGTGATATAATATGGGGATTACTATGCCTAGGCACATTGACCCAGAAGATTTTTATAATATTTTTAGAAACAAAATTAGGGTGAAGGATATGGCACATGCATTCAATTATCCAGAGGATTTCATCACAAATATTTATGATGAGAGGATACATGAAGAAAATAAGAATAATTTCTTACCTTCAAGAAATAATGGGATGAGATTAAGAAGATAGATAAATCATATGATCTATTGTCATCCATGTCCCCTTTCTATGTTAAGATGAATACTATTTTTTATTTCTTTGAAGATGTGTACACTACTTTGAGGAAAACCCATAAAAGGTTGAATGAATTTGTCACAAAAACTTCTAAAATCTAGGCTCTAGTACCTTCATTAAATGAAAAGGCAACAAAGAGGGAAAGGTGAGAACAGGTCAACGATACTGACTCTGAGGAGGAAAAAAGGAGGAGGAAAGGAAACACAATTATGATTAGTAGCAAGCTAGTTGCACATCCTCTTAGGCCATTGAAGGGTATAAGTATTTTAGACCATAAAGATCTACCAAGGAGAGACCCTTTCCACCATCACCTAGGCCTCCATCTCTTGCTACTGAAAGGATGATAGAAAAGGTTGTTGAATTGAAGGTCAGGAAAGGAAAACAAAAATGAAAAGGGGATAATATGACCACATTCTTGCTTCATCAAATGAGGGTGAATCCAATGAAATGGATGAAGAGCATATTATTATCATTCCTCCATATGACTTGCAGGTTGGGATCCCTCCACTTCCTATTGCCTCATTGCCAGATTTTACATCCCTTGAGGTATAGGGGAAAGTACATAGAGACTTGAGAATGGAGGCATGTTTTTAATTTTTGAGTGATGCAAGTTTTATCAAATCTCCACCTTTCCAATAGTACACATGGAAGAAAAAAATTGAGGAATATCAAAGGAGATTGGAAGAGAGAAAAACACAAAATCTTGAATTGTCATAGCAGGACATCATAAATGAGGTGCAATTGCAAATGCATAAAGAGTTTGAAGAAATCACACCTAAAGAAGGGAGAGTGATTATTCATGAGGTCACTGTGTTTCTTTTTCAAGAATGGGACATTGCAAATGTAGTAGCATTCAATGTTGTAAGGAAGAGAATGAGCGTCCATGGCATCAAGGTAGAGAAAGTTTAGATGGCCATGAAAGGGGCCTATTATAGAAAATATTGTGCAACTTTGGCAATTTGGTCATTGGATCCTACAACACAAAGGGTGGATATTGCAGACATCAACCTTGGATTGAGGGGAAGTGTAATATTGCAGAGAGTGGGAGATGCAGAAGGGGTGGATGCCACCAAACTTGCCATGGAATCAACAAGGTGGGCACATAATGTAGCTCACAAGGAGAAGAAGAGGATTGAATAATTTAGATTATAGAATCAACATCTTTTCAGGGAGTATGATAGGGCCTCCAAAATATGTGTGGAAATTGAACCCCAATGTTCATTATTGCAACATAGAATCAGAGAATTGGAGGTAGTCTTTCCTGCATGGGTTCCAGTCCCATCCTCTTCTATTGCACTAATACAACTAGGGAAACTTGCAATTGGACCAATTTTTTTTGAAAAGGCTACTTCTCCCCCACCTTATGTATCTGAGGCTACAGAGGAAGTTGAATGTTCAGTGGAGGCCACTAAGGCTTAGTTGCACCAAAAGATCAGAGATCTTGAGGAATCCTCAATCAAAGACTAGGATTATTTTAAGAGTAGGAAAAGAGGTCTTGTGCAGTCGTTATTGTACCACCTGAATGAGAAGGTGGAATAAAAGTTAGTAAGTATCCATTATTGTTATTATTTATTATTTGAGGCACTTAGTAATTTTTATAAGGACAAGGAAATGGAAAGGCCACTATATAGTAGGTGGATCCAGAGGATAGTTAAGATGAGGCTAATTATTTTAGGCTTTAAGAATCACAAGGAGAGACCTATGAGGGTCCAACCTACTTTTCAATTTGTTTAGAGTTTGGAATATTTCCAAGTGCTTCCAAAGCATATTGAGGGGAGGATGAGAGAACTAATGAGAAACTTAAATGATATGAAGGAGACCCTCATACCCTCCACCATCGATTAGAGTGGAAAGGTTAAAACACTGCAAACTGGAAAGATGAACCAAGAGAAAGTTTAAATTTTGTGGTAGAAGAGATATGTGATGTCTTGGGTAGCAACACACTTGAAGACAACATGGAAAAAGTCATCACCACAGGGTTATTATTTGATAATTTTGCAAAAGAGGTAAATCAATGTGTTGTCATGTATACCCCATACAGAAGAAAGTTAGATGAAGTAATGAGTTTTGATTGGCCTTATGAGGAAGAGTATGATGAATGGGTGTCAATGAATGCTAAGGAATAAGGTACAATGTCAACTTAACAATTTTCCAATTTTGCATCATTTTGAAAGGTACATGCATCACCTCCAGCCATTAGTAGGCAACTCTCACATTCAAATCTACATCAAAAGGAGCGTGCTCAAGGACCAAGGAAGAGTATTTCCTAGTTATAAGTTTTTATATTTTGTCTTTTGTGCAATTTCCTTTGTAGAAAGAGTTTTGGTTGTCCAAATGTTTCCCGACGTGTGTCTCCTTTTTATCATAGCTTGTGACTTCCCTTGTTCATATAAAAGGGCAATCAAGGCTATGAGAAATTATCAATAAAAATTATACAATATTTTTGGTCTATTTTCTCTCCTTGTTTCAATCTTATGCATTTTGATTTAATTTAATCAAAAATATTATTATTTAAGTGCATTGTTGTGATGTATGTAGTTGAAGTCAGTATTTAATTCCAAGAATTAATTAAAATACTTGACTATTTCACTGTAGATTCATAAGATTGTATGTTAGGATTCTGATAAGCAGTATAGATCAAGATTTTAGTTAAATGACTTGTAATGCAATGGTATTTTAGATCACTAAGTTATTAATCATTAATCTTGTTGTAGGATGAAAAATTTATGTCAATTATAAGATGCCCAATGGATGTGAATAGTTAAGGGGAAGTCTAATGTCCCTAATGTCTGGAATTTCTATAGATACAAGCTTTGAAATGGAAACGGAAAATATTTCTAGTAAGGCTGCAACATCAAAGACTAAATTCTAGAAAACTAGAAGCTATAAACATTCTTGAAAGATTATCCCACTAACCAAGATAGCATAAAACTCTAAATAGCAACAATACTATGCGTATGAGCATCAATGCTTAATGTATTTTGTATATAAAAATTTAGAAAGATGATATCAAAATAATGATTTCCATAATGTAAAGTGGTGCAGGAGCACCTCGACACAAGGATATACACAAGAGGATAATGAAAATTTTGAATTTAATTAAGTCATGCATTATGTATTCATTTTATTGTGAGTCCATTGAATCATAATGTCAGGCTAATGAGCCATTTTTGTAAAGTTTTTTCATAGTTGTCCATTTGGAACCTAGTTTGCTAAAAAGGTCAAAAATGCATAAAAGGCCATGAGAAGGATAGAAAGTATGTAAAAGGTATTAAAATATTATTTGGACATGTCTAGGGGGTTTTTACAAAGGGTGGAATCATTTTTATAAAGTGTCACAAAAGTTGTCAAAATGCATAGAAAGTTGCAAAAAGAAGCAATGCAAAAATGCATTAAAGTTGTAAAAGGGAAGATGAAAGGTCATAAGGGTGGTTGGATAGTTTATAACTACCCAAAAATTTATAAATATATTTTATTGGTCGAACCAAATCATGATTTAAAGAATAGAGAAGGAGGAGAAAGTTTTGGGAACAAATTGGTTTGTTTTAAATTTGCATTTTGATTGGTGTTTTCTATTATGTTGTTGTTTCCAGGCATTGTACGGCCATGTACGGCCTGGAAACTCTGTATATTTATAATGGATAGATATTAGAATTAAATTTACTTCTCGTTCTTTTGGTTATTTTTAATTTCATTAAAAAATTAATAATTTATGCATGTTTTGGTTAAAGTTATTGTTTGCAGTTGCCAGGATTCCTGAGAACAGTCATGTTGTATTGTTTGGTACAGACACATATGGATGCACATTGAGTTATAGTTGGATTAATTCGAAATATATATGAATCATATTTCATTTCCATTTGGTATGAGTTGTTTTTATAAATATTTATGAAATTTGTGGTGTTTTTGGTAAGAACTAGTTTTAAACAGTTTTCAAAGGAGCGGCAGTCAATGATTTCTAATTATCTCATGATTTAACAATGGGAAAAAAAAAATTCTTATATTTTCGGAAACTATATCAATATAGGTTTCAAATGGAATTGGTCTTATTTATAATGGATTTGTTTTGTGAAATATATGTGATGCCCTAGATGGGTTGGGAGAGAAGTGTTTATGTTTTATGACAGTAAAATGGGTCTTGGTACAGAGACCATAACTGTTTATTGAAATATTGGATTTGACTAATTTTTGTATATTTTTTGAGGAATATAATTATATACATGTCCACCAAATTTATTTTCAATATGATATCTTGTTAAAAAGTTATGAATAAAAGATTGTAGGATAGATCTGTGTGACAACTTTGAAGTTGTTTGTTAAAAGAACCAAAGAAACATTTTGTTGTTGCTTTATCTTGTGAAAGATTTTCCTATATTCAATTATTTTAATGATTAAATGAATATTGGATCATCAAGATCCTATTTGTTGAGAGTTGATGTAGGATGCTCTGCATCAAATTTGTATTAGAGATCAAAAGATTCTGAGTGTGTAGATAGAGCGCCGAAGGATGCAATCTACACCAGGATTTTGGGTTGAGCAGTGGTTCTCGTTATTTGATTTTTCTAATAAAGTTATGGTTCCAGGTGCTTATCCACTAGCTGCAAAAGTAAGTCGGTTTGTGTGTATGTACAAACAAGGAAGCTCTATCAAGGGCCAAGAGAAGGTCCAGTGACAAGGAGAGGCCTATTTGGTTGCCAAGAGACTAGGGAAAGAGGAAGCATGGGACTCCTCGGTGAGGAAAAATGTGAGGCAGAGGTGATGGTGGATTCCTGACTGATAGCACCATGGATGTTGTAGCCATTGATGCTCCACTGACAAGGGCATTAGAGAAGAAGATTGAAAGGACAGTCATGTTTCCTTGAAAGGAAATTAGATGAGAGAAGAGGAATGAAGAGGAAGAGGTTAATGAAGACAAATGACAAGGTTTTGGTATAATTGTTTCTTGCAGGGTATTGGTTCCATGTTTCCAAGGGACTTGGAAACTTTTGAAGGACAAAAGTATGGTGCAGGAGCACCTGAGTACAAGGATATACATAGGAGGATAATGAACATTTTTAATGTAATTAAGTCATCCATTATGTATTCATGTTATTGCGAGTCCATTGAATCATAATGTCAGGCTAATGAGCCATTTTTGTAAAGTTTTTTCATAGTTGTCCATTTGGAACCTAGTTTGGTCAAAAGGTAAAAATTGCATAAAAGGACATGAGAAGGCTAAAAATTATGTAAAAGGTATTAAATATATTATTTGGACATGTCTAGCGGGGTTTTAAAAATTGTGGATTCATTTTTATAAAGTGTCACAAAAGTTGTCAAAATGCATAGAAAGTTGCAAAAAGGAACAATGCAAAAATGCATTAAAGTTGTAAAAGGGAAGATGAAAGGTCATAAGGGTGGTTGGATAGATTATAAATAAAAAAAAATATATAAATATGTTGTATTGGTCAAACCAAATCATGATTGAAAGAATAGAGAAGGAGGAGAAAGTTTTGGGAACAAATTGGTTTGTTTTAAACTTGCATTTTGATTGGTGTTTTTTGTTATGTTGATGTTTTCAGGCATTGTACGACCATGTACAGCTTAAAAATCCTATATATTTATAATGGATAGATAGTATAATTAAATCTCCTTCTCATTATTTTGGTTTGGTTCAATTTCATTAAAAATGAATAAGTTATGCACGTTTTGGGGAAAGTTATTGTTTGCAGTTTCCAGGATTTATGAGAACAATCATGTTGTATTGTTTGGTACAGACACACATGGATGAATATTGAGTTATAGTTGGATTCATTGGAAATATATATGAATAATATTTAATTTCCATTTTATATGAGTTTTTTTTATCAATATTTGTGAAAGTTGTGGTGTTTGTGGTAAGAATTGGTTTTAAACAGTTTTTAATTGAGTGGAAGTCAATGATATATGATTATCTCATTATTTAACCATGGGAAAAATATATTTCTTACATTTTTGGAAACTATATTCATATAGGTTTCAAATGAATTTGGTATTATCTATAATGGATTTGTTTTTTGAAATATATGTGATGCCCTGGACGGGTTGGGAGAGAAGTGTTTCTGTTTTATGACAGTAAAATGGGTCTCAGTATAGAGACCGTAATGTTTTATTGAATTATTGGATTTGACTAATTTTGGGATATGTTTTGAGGAATTTAATTATCTAGATTTCCACCAAAGTAATTTTTAACATGATTTATGGTTCAAAAGTTATGAATAAAATATTGCAAGATAGATTTGTGTGACAGATTTGAAGTTGTTTGTTAAAAGAACCAAAGAAGCATTTTGTTGTTGATTGATCTTGTGAAAGATTTTCCTATATTCAATTATTTGAATGATTAAATGAAGATTGGATGATCGAGATCCTATTTTTCGAGAGCTTATGTAGGATTCTCTGCATCAAATTGGTATCAGATCTCAAAAGATTCTGAGCATGTAGATAGAGCGCCAAAGGAGGCAATCTACACCAGAATTTTGGGTTGAGCAGTGGTTTTGGTTATTTGATTTTGCTAATAAAGTTATGGTTGCAGGTGCTTGTCCATTGGCTACAAAAGGAATTTCGTTTGTGTGTGTGCACAGATAAGAAAGGTCTATCAAGGGGCAAGAGAAGGTCCAGGGCCAAGGAGAGGCATAATTGGTTGCCAAGAGACTAGGGAAAGAGGAAGGATGGGACTCCTAGGTAAGGAAAAATGTGAGGTAGAGGTGATGGTGGATTCCTGACTGATAACACCATGGATGTTGCAAACATTGAAGCTCCATTGACAGGGGCATTAGAGAATAATGTTGAAAGGAAATTCATGTGTCATTGAAAGGAAACTAGATGAGAGAAGAGGCATGAAGAGGAAGAGGTAAATGAAGACAAATGACAAGGGTTTGGTATAATTGTTTCTTATAGGTTATTAAGGACTTGGAAACTTTTGAAGTTTGGAAGTATGGTGTAGGAGCACCTGGGCACAAGGATATACATAGGAGGATAATGAAAATTTTGAATGTAATTAAGTCATCCATTATGTATTCAAGTTATTTTGAGTCCATTGAATCATAATGTCAGGCTAATGAGACATTTTTGTAAAGTGTTTTCATAATTGTCCATTTGGAATCTAGTTTGGTCAAAAGGTCAAAGTTGAATAAAAGGCCATGAGAAGGATAGAAAGTATGTAAAGGTATTAAATATATATTTTTACATGTCTAGGGGGGTTTTACAAAGTGTGGATTTATTTTTATAAACTGTCATAGAAAGTTGCAAAAAGAAACAATGCAAAAATGTATTAAAGTTGTAAAAGGGAAGATGAAAGGTCATAAGGGTGGTTGGATAGTTTATAAATACCAAAAAAATTATAAATATGTTAAATTGGTCAAAACAAATCATGATTGAAATTATAGAGAAGGAGGAGACAACTTTGGGAACAAATTTGTTTGTTTTAAACTTGCATTTTGATTGGTGTTTTCTGTTAGGTTGTTTTTTCCAGGCATTGTACGGCCATGTACAGCCTAGAAACCCTGTATATTTATAATATATAGATATTATAATGAAATATCCTTCTCATTCTTTTGGTTTGGTTCAAATTCATAAAAAAATTAATAATTTATGCATATTTTGGAGAAAGTTATTGTTTGTAGTTTCCAGGATTCCTGAGAACAGTCATGTTGTACTATTTGGTATAGAGACATATGGATGAATATTGAGTTATAGTTGGATTCATTGGAAATATATATGAATCATATTTCATTTCCATTTTGTTTGAGTTGGTTTTATGAATATTTGTGAAAGTTGTGGTGTTTTTGGTAAGAACTAGTTTTAAATAGAGTTCAATAGAGTGGCAGTCAATGATTTTTTATTATGTCATGATTTAACCATGGGAAAAATATGTTTCTTATATTTTTGGAAACTAAAATCATATAGGTTTCGAATGGATTTGGTCTTATTTATAATATATTTGTTTTGTTAAATATATGTGATGCCCTAGACGGGTTGGGAGAGAAGTGTTTCTATTTTATGATAGTAAAATGGGTCTCAGTACAGAGACCATAACTTTTTATTGAAATATTGTATTTTACTAATGTTGGGATATGTTTTGAGGAATTTAATTATCTAGATTTCCACCAAAGTAATTTTTAACATGATTTATGGTTCAAAAGTTATGAATAAAATATTGCAAGATAGATTTGTGTGACAGATTTGAAGTTGTTTGTTAAAAGAACCAAAGAAGCATTTTGTTGTTTATTGATCTTGTGAAATATTTTCCTCTATTCAATTATTTGAATGATTAAATGAAGATTGGATCATCAAGATCCTAGTTTTTGAGAGTTTATGTAGGATGCTCTGCATCAAATTGGTATCAGAGCTCAGAAGATTCTGAGCATGTAGATAGAGCATCGAAGGAGGCAATCTACACTAGGATTTTGGGTTGAGCAGTGGTTTTGGTTATTTAATTTTTTTGATAAAGTTATGGTTGTAGGTGCTTATCCACTATCTGTAAAAGGAAGTTGGTTTGTGTGCGTGTACAGACAAGGAAGGTCTGTCAAGGGCCAAGAGAAGGTCCAAGGCCAAGGAGAGGCCTAGTTAGTTTCCAAGAGACTAGGGAAAGAGGAAGGATGGGCCTCCTACGTGAGGAAAAATGTGAGGCAAAGGTGATGGTGGAATACTGACTGATAGCACCATGGATGTTGCAGCCATTGATGCTCCAATGACAGGGTCATTAGAGAAGAAGATTAAAAGGGAAGTCTTGTGTCCTTGAAAGGAAAGTAGATGAGAGAATAGGAATGAAGAGGAAGAGATAAATGAAGACAAATGACAAGGTTTTGGTATAAATTTTTTCTTGCAGGTTATTGGTTCCTTGTTTCCAAGGGACTTGGAAACTTTTGAAGGCTGAAAGTATTATGTAGGAGCACCTAGGTACAAGGATATACACAAGAGGATAATGAAAATTTTGAATGAAATTAAGTCATCCATTATGTATTCATTTTATTGTGAGTTCATTAAATCATAATGTTAGGCTAATGAGCCATTTTTGTAAAGTTTTTTCATAGTTGTCCATTTGGAACCTAGTTTGGTCAAAAGGTCAAAATTGCATAAAAGGCCATGAAAAGGAAAGAAAGTATGTAAAATTTATTAAATATATTAGTTTTACATGTATAGGGGGGTTTTACAATGTGTGGATTCATTTTTATAAAGTGTCACAAAAGTTTTCAAAATGCATAGAAAGTTGCAAAAAGAAACAATGCAAAAATGCATTAAAGTTGTAAAAGGGAAGGTGAAAGGTCATAAGGGTGGTTGTATAGTTTATAGCTACCAAAAAATGTATAAATATTTTGTATTTGTCAAACCAAATCATTATTGAAAGAATAGATAAGGAGGAGAAATTTTTGGGAACAAATTGGTTTGTTTTAAACTTGCATTTTGATTGGTGTTTTCTATTATGTTGTTGTTTCTAGGAATTTTATGGCCATGAACGACCTGGAAACCCTGTATATTTATAATATATAGATATTATAATGAAATATCCTTCTCTTTATTTTTGTTTGGTTCAATTTTATTAAAAAATGAATAAGTTATGCACGTTTTGGGGAAAGTTATTGTTTGTAGTTTCCAGGATTCTTGAGAATAGTCATGTTGTACTATTTGGTATGGACACGTAGGGATGAGTATTGAGTTATATTTGGATTCATTGGAAATATATATGAATCATCTTTCATTTCCATTTGATCAGAGTTGTTTTTATGAATATTTTTGAAAGTTGTGGTGTTTTTTGTAAGAACTGGTTTTAAACAATTTTCAATGGAGTGGCAGTCAATAATTTATGATTATCTCATGATTTAACCATGGGAAAAATATGATTATTAAATTTTTGGAAACTATACTCATATAGGTTTCAAATTTATTTGGTCTTATTTATAATGGGTTTGTTTTTTGAAATATATGTGATTCCCTAGACGGGTTGGGAGAGAAATGTTTCTGTTTTATGATAGTAAAATGGGTCTCGGTACAAAGACCCTAACATTTTATTAAATTATTGGATTTGACTACTTTTGGGATATGTTTTGAGGAATATAATTATCTACATGTCCATAAAAGGTATTTTCAATATGATATTTGGTTCAAAATTTATGAATAAAATATTACAGGATAGATCTGTGTGACAGATTTGAAGTTGTTTGTTAAAAGAACCAAAGAAGCATTTTGTTGTTGATTGATCTTGTGAAAGATTTTCCTCTATTAAATTATTTGAATGATTAAATGAATATTGGATAATCAATATCCTAGTTGTTGAGAGTTTATGTAGGATTATCTGCATCAAATTGGTATCAGATCTCAGAAGATTCTGAGCCTGTAGATAGAACGCCGAAGGAGGCAATCTACACCAAGATATTGGGTTGAGCAGTGGTTTTGATTATTTGATTTTGTTGATAAAGTTATGGTTGCAGGTGTTTATCCACTAGGTGCAAAAGGAAGTTGGTTTGTGTGTGTGTATAGACAAGGAAGGTCTATCAAGGGCCAAGAGAAGGTACAGGGCCAAGGGGAGGCCTATTTGGTTGCCAAGAGACTAGGGAAAGAGGAAGGATGGGACTCCTCGGTGAGGAAAAGTGTGAGGTAGAGGTGATGGATTCCTGACTAATAGCACCATGGATGTTTCAGCCATTGATGCTCCACTGACAGGGGCATTAGAGAAGAATATCGAAAGGACAATCATGTCTCCTTGAAATTAAAGTAGATGAGAGAAGAGGCATGAAGAGGAAGAGGTAAATGAAGACAAATGAAAAGATTTTGGTATAATTTTTTCTTGCAGGTTATTGGTTCCATGTTTCCAAGGGACTTGTAAACTTTTGAAGGCCAGAAGTATGGTACAAGAGCACCTGGGCACAAGGATATACACGGGAGGATAATGAACATTTTTAATGTAATTAAGTCATCCATTACGTATTGATGTTATTGTGAGTCCATTAGAAGTCTCATCTTGTTCTTGTTATGTTTTCTATAGATTTGTCAACCAATAGTGTTGAAGGCATTTTCCATTTTTTGTATAATATATTCCATATTTTGTGGATCTTGATCTGCAAAATTTTATTTTCAAATATACAAATGGGCCCTACATCTTACGCCCAACTCAGTGACCCACCTTGCAGCATTATTCCTAATTAATTCACCATCTCTTGATACCTCAACCAAGAATAGATTCTTCACTTCTAATATTCTTTATTTTTCTTTCTTCTCTATAGATCTATATAAAAGTTTGACTCAATCTTTATCTTTTAACAATAGTAGGAACATATTTTGTTGAACCACTAGCAATATTTGTGGATGATCCACCAATTCCATCAAGTGGACTCTCTTTGTGACTTTCATCGGGCTACACATTAGAATGTGCTATACCAAATTGCACATCAGTATGTGCTATGTCAATGTGCACACTAGTAAATTTGACCTCAATTTTTGACGACAATTGGTCGAAATTTCGACAGTAATTGGTCGAATTCACGACCAAAACTTTCGTCGGTCTTTTTTTGTCAAATTTTTGACGTATTTATAATTAGTCAAAATTTCGACCAAAACAAAGGTCAGAATTTTGACTATAACCCAAGCTTAAAATCACCGTCATTTTTTAGTGCATTGGTCAAAATTTCGACCAATACTTCCACCAACGAGTGGTCGCAAATTTTGACCAATTCACTAAAAAAATGATGAGAATGCCATGCTTTCCACCAAACCAATGGTCGAAATTTCGACCATTGTATTGGTCGAAATTAACCCTGGCATTGGTCAAAATTTTGACCAATGTTAATTTTTAAAAAAAACAAACTTTTTTTATTTTTTTATTTTTAAATTCTATTTCGATTCTATGAAGATCATATTCTCATTCTTCTTCTTCTAATTCTGTGCTGTAAACAAATTTAAATAGATGTTGATTATGATGGAGGGAATATTGTGGTAAGAGTGTCAGGT
>MU227884.1:2757620-2787124 GCA_018584345.1 Thuja plicata
CCTACAATTTTGATGGCCCTACAAGAATAGAAAAGAGGGGGGGCCGGATATGCTGGAGGGGCGACCTGCCCCACCGACAAAGCAGCCCAGATATTACGAAACCTTTCATCCCCTAGCTTCTGTCTACTGCCCCGATCTTGCTCTAATTCATTCAGTGCTTCAATAATAGATGCAGCACGGTGGTAAAATGAAGATAAATTTTCTTTTTTTTTACTTTTATGCATGTGTTGGTCGAAATTTCGACCAACACGGGCATAAAAGTAAAAAAAAGAAAAGTTATCTTTTATAATGCGACCAAGTAAAACAATTTTGGTAGTTGGTTGAAAAGTTTGGTCGCAATTTAGGGTCAAATCTATTAGTGGCACATCATCATGTGCTATATCAGTTTTCATATCAATATTTTGTATATCAATTTGCACATCAACACTTTCTATATCAGTTTGCACATCAGTATTTTCTATATAAACAAAGTGTTGGCTTCTATGAGCTGGAAACATTGTATCTTTACGTTCATTTTTTATTTTCTCTGTCTTTGCTTTGCACTCTTTTTCTTTGTGTTTTCAATTAAAATATACATCAAGAAATACTTCCAACAAACCTTTATTCACTTGAGATGTACTCACTAAAATTCTGAAATCTAAAAGACAGGTCTATGTATATTTAAGTATATTGGAATTTGCAATAAGATTTATAAAAACATAATTTATTAACACATTGTACAATATTAATTATAGAGAATATTATTACAAAATTCTTTAATTTTTTTGTGTTTGGTTTGGCACTAAGTGAGATGCTTCATTTTTTTCTTTGATACTATTAAACATGTTTTCAGTGGCTTAAGACTTATATAGCATAGAGATTTACAACTTTCATGTTTGTCAAACCAAGATGCGATAAATAATCATTATTCTTTGTCACTCGTTCTTCACGAAGGCTCTCATAATATGTCACTAGAATTTTAGGAATTTGATTACTATCATCTAATTTGTGCCTTATATTCTTTTTCCTCATTTTCTGATGTAAAAAAAAATGGATAAATTAGCAACATCATATAAAGATACTTAACCATGACAAAAATTGCCTAAATACAAGTTTATGAGGCCTCATTCTTAATGAAATTAAATTTATTGATAGAAGATGACCGTCATGATAGAAATGGAGAAAGTGTCATGAAAATTAGAAAATCAGTTATAGAACAATATTTCATGAATAACAGATTTAGCGAACAGTTATAGAAAATTTTCTTAATTATATGCAAATAACAACCAATTAAATGCCACCAAAATAGAGGAAGATTCCAAAATATTTTCAAATGCCACCAAAACAATAAATAAACATAATATTTTCAGTTCATTATTTCTAACTTCCACAATAGTTTATATTGAAAATCAACATGAAATCTTTTGAACCATAACATGTGCAACATTTGATTCTTTATATAATGCATTTTGACCATTTAATAGAGTCATGTGCAACATTAATTCCATGTATCTATTTAGAAAACATTTAAAGTTTAAATGTTTGTGTCCTCAAAATATAAAACATACATAAAACAAAGTATAAAAGTTTTAAATACAAAGGTCATAAAATGGGGCTTGTCAATAATCATCAACATTTCCAGCAAGATCAAAATCCTGATCACTCATGTCTGCATCTGCTTGATTTTATTCCTTATCTTCATTTGTGACATGAAATACATTCTCTCTCCCAATTTCTTCATTGGTAATCAAAATCTCTTCTTCAAACTGTCTCTCATTGTCTTCATGCACTTCTTCAAATGTTTCTTGTAAATTAACATATTGCCCATCCAGCAATACATTGATAGATTCCTTGAATTTTTGTTTGGAACGAGACTCTTTTTGAATGACATATGACCAACCTGGGCTTCTTACATCATCAATAAAAAATGATTGGTTAATTTGAAGAGGGGAACATGCTGCTCATCTCTCTCTAATAAAAATTATCGTGTATTTGCACGTACAAATCTATACTTCTCAAATTATACTATAGATGGTTAGATCCACTTAAATTTTAATAATATAGGACCATTTTCACCCAAATCCACTTGAATAATTTCTTAGATAAATCCAACATAAAATTTCTTCTAGTTATCATGAAAAAAACAGCACTAACAACACAATCACACTTTGTCTTTCCTTTGTCTTTTTCTTCCACTCTTAAATGACTACCATAGACCCACATTCCACAAAAATGCATAGCCCATATATATGGAGATTGTGAGAGCTCAATTTCCTCTATTGTTATATCTTGACCTTCTTCTTTTGCACCATTGATTTCATTAGCAGTCCCTTCTTCAAATTTTGGAAAAGAATCACCTCTAATTAAACTATGACATATGTGCTTTTGAGGTTGACGTTGCATCCAAATTTGACTCTCTTATTCATATTTTATTCATAGAATAATGAAATACAAATAGTAAGATAAATAATATAAATATGTAAATGCAATTGAGTAAATAAATTATTGTTAATTTTTTCTACCTGTGCCATTTATCGAACGAAGATGTATTTTGAAGAACAAAGGCATGTATTACACTTCTTTTTTGATATGATAGATTTAAGTGATATCAATTTCCTTCTAATACTTCACCTGCAACTCTCTCATCTTTGTCATCATCCCATACACATTGATTGACATTTTTCAAATTCTTCATATATTCTATGCAAAAACCCATGGCCTCTTGCATTGATATCCCTTAGACATGCTACCTTCTAGTTTTTCCCTAGTACAAAAAACTTTTTTTAGGGCCTTCATATATTGTTCTATACGATACATCCATCTCATTCTTACTAGGACACAATGCTCTAGTTCATATTCTATGTCGATGTATCAAAAAATGTATAGAAATGTTAAATATTTCTGGTGGTAATTCTAACTCCAATAGAGAGAGGACTTCAACAACCTCCTCCCTCAAACTATAAAATTTTAAAGGATCTAATACATGTAAACTCATTCTCTTTAATATTAGGCCCAACCTTATAATTTCCAATCTTGGCCCCTTTGCCAATCTTGATATATTTACCACAATAGGTAAAATATTCTCAATTATGACATGATAATCATGAGTCTTGAGGCCTCTTAAGCTATTAATGTCAGTTTAGCTTTTGAATTTGCTACTTACATATCCAGTGGGAAAGTGAGTTTGAGACATCAACTGTAATAATTATGCACATTGTTCCCTTGTCCACACATAAAGAGAATTAGGCTTTCTATATTTTTCATTTTCATATCTTTCAACCCAAAGATTTTAACAAAAAATTATTTCTCGAAAGTCTTCACTTGATGAAATAGTATCAAGAGCACCAAAAAAGAGTTTCTATAATAGCATTAGCTTTATTTTTCTTAGTATACATAAAGTCAACAGTATGCCTAATGGCTATATCCTTGAAGTATGACAACTTGTACAATATTCACAACCATTTTACACCACCTTCATTATATGGATCATACCTACTGCCAATAATCCCATCATTTTCAATAAACGACATTCTTTTTTTCCATTCTCAATAATGTAAGCAGTTGTTGTTAGTAATAATGGTACTTCATGATTCTCTTCTACACCATTAAAACATGTTTTTTGTTGATGGTATGGATGATCCATTTTAAGGTAAGCATGATGTCCACAATAAATACACTTGTGCAAACTTATTGAGTGTCTCACAAAATCCTTAAAGTTGCAAGTAGGACATCCATTGTATCCGTGAACAGAGAGACTAGACAATGTGACATATGTAGGAAGGTCATGAATTATAAACAATAAGGAAGCTCTTAAAGTGAATTTAATTGAATGATCATCTGCTAAAGATTGAATTTCTTCAATTCCTTTCCACAATTCCATTATATCATCATATAATGGCTCTACATAAGCATCTATTATTTCTGAAGTCACACTTTTGTTTCATGGTATAATTAATGATAACATTAAAAAAATAGTTGATTTGCTAACCATGGAGGCAAGTTATAATTTATTAGAAACACTGGCCAAGTTGACCATTTAGTAATTTGATTTGAGAATGGGTCCACCCCATCTAGAGCTAAACAAAACCTTATATTACGAGGATCTTGAGAAAAATATGGGCATCTGTTATCAAATTCCATTAATGTCTTAGAATCTGGCACATGTCATTATTTTCCCTTAATTCTCTTATTTTGAGAATGCCACTGCATAAGTTCAACAATGTCTCTGCACCTATACATTCTGAGTAATCACGGGATTATCAAAAAGTGGCGAAGAACCTTTCTAGGAGAAATAGTTTATTTCAACCCTTGTCCATACCTTGCTTCATGATATTTTGGACATTCACTCTTATTTGCAAGATTTTTGTGATATAATACACAATCATTCACACATGTGTAGATGTTTTTGTTAGGATTAAGTAATACTGAAAGGGGGTGAATCAATATTACAACACTTTATAAACTTATTTAACCAATTCAAACCTAACCAAGAAATTACTAAAATAAATAGGACATGCACATAAAGTAAACAACTCATAACACCATGATTTGTTCACGAGGAAACCCTAGCCAAGAGAAAGCCCTGGTGGGGATGATACCCAAAAATAATGTAGTAAGATTATAGCATCCTTGTTAGGAGACCTAGCCATGTTAGGAGCTGAATATTTAGTAAATATCCATGTTAAAGGATAGAGACCCTGTTAGTGGTACACAATGAGCACACTGCTCTTACAGAGAAATAATGTTCTGTTAGAATGATTTATCAAAATGAACAATACAAGCATCTTCTATGGTTAAGTAGTCCTAATTATAGCTCGCATCAACTTCTGTTTGACCCTGACATCAAAATACATCTACACATTCCATACATATCTTTGCATCATAAAATAACTCTACTTATATACTCGATCTCAAAATTTTCTTCCAGTGAACTCACAAGAATACCACAAAATGTGTCCAATACTTAACCAAATATCAAATCCATAGTCGTCGATCATACTCCAACAAAATTAGGGTAGGACCCAATCCAAATCCAAAGTAGCACTTCTGTATTCCTTAAATTAGTCCCTCAATCATCGCAACCATTCAACTGCCCTGTATCATTGTTGTATTGTCTTCAACATGTTGTAAGTCTGTCTAGTCAACTCCAAAATCTAAGCAACCTTAAGTGAAGGTCTATACTATCCCATAGTACACTTCTCTAATCTTGCATAACTTAGTTCGATGCAAACAGTGCTCGCTAATCAAAATTATGACTGTACTCTGCTAACTACATCCAAAACTTAGTCATTTTTACAAAACTGAATATCCAAAACTAGATTGTACTCCAAGCAACCATGCTAATGAGTAGTGTTTCCATAAATGAAAACCTATAATAAATTCTTATTATGCCACTTGCCAACAATATACCCCTTTGGAATTGATGGAAACACAGTGAAAAATGACTAAGTTCTCAATACCAAACTACTTACTAAGTGCATATTTTTCATACTTATTACTCCCCCTTTGATATCAATAGAAAAGGTGTACTAAAATCGTATCTATATACATATCAAAATTATACTTCTCATCAAAAAATCATACCATTTGAAGTATATCTTGGAAAGAGGTTTCCAAGATCTTTTCCTTTGCAGCCCATGTCTTTACTAAGATCTGAGTGACATGAATCAAACCATTCAGAGTAAAAGAAGATATTTTTGCGGCCTTTAGTGTTGAAGGCATGTATTTAGTAAGAGATTTCTTCACTTTCTCCATATCTAAAATGTGTTTTTCTAGAATTGATAGTTTAGGAGTGATTAGACTCCTCAACACACCAAATCTTCCCAACACTCTCCTTTTCTCTATCTCAAGCACACTAATTTTGTCTAACAGTCTAGACACTTCCTTCTCCAAATTAGTGACAGTTTGCGAAGAGGACCCACAACTCTTTACCAATCTATCTAAAGTTATTTTTTCATTCCCAATAATATTATCTTTATCTTTCAAATGCATAAGGGGATATATACAGTAATCATATAACTTTCTTCCATGAGTTATACAAGAATTTTCTTCTATAATAATGTTGTCCAGTATACCCAAATCCCAACTGATTGACTTACATAATTCTTCCATCTTCTTCACCATGTACCCTTGTCCAACTCTAACTGTTGTGACCTTCTCTAAAGAGTCAAAGTGAACATCAAATTCATCCAGGAATTTGTTCAAGTTGTCAACTATTTAATTTACTTGGGAAGTGATAGGTAGAGGTAGAAGTTTGTTGATTCTATCAACTGCTCTCTCCAATACCTTTGATTTATTTTTATTTTTTTGTTCTGATCTCTCCTTGGCCTTAGTAAAGGCTTTGTAGGATAACCTCATTAGTTAATCCTCATCCATACCATCAAAATTAGTATTTAGGGGTTTATTTCTACTTTCTAACAATAAAGCTGAAGAAATAGATACATGTTTTTTCTTTCTTAACTTCAACTTTAGTTTCTGATTCCCCTACTACCTCAACTGTAATATCTTTCTATTCTTCCTTACTATAAAATTCCTTCTCTGTCTTATTTTTTTCACCACTTCCATCAATAATAGTAAAAGTATCAGTATTCCCTTGAAAAGGGTCACTTGTAGTCTACGAGGTGTCCAAAGACACTAACACACCAATAACAAAGAAGTCTGGTTGCTTGACTATACTGAAAAAATGACTTCTATCTTCTCCATCCTTAGGTGAGTCAATGTTCATTACCATAATCTTGGATGACTCTCCTCTAAGAATAATTTTGGGCTTAGTAGCCTAGGACTTGGGAGGTGAAAACTTCTCAAGTCTAGCCTCCATCAGTACCTTATCAATAACTTTATGTATGTCTTCTATGATCTGATCATATTTCCTTCCAATAATCTTTATTAGTCTAGCTTTAATTCTCAATAGGGGTTTTACGGATTTTAGTATCCTCTCATGTTCATCATATGATACAACAATTAGCATATCATATATGGTTTTTCTCCTTATCTAATCATCCTTAGTGGGTGCTAATTATTTCCATATTTCTACTTTCTCATACAACTCCTTAGGAATACTACCTTCTATTTCAAGTAGATTATTCATGAATACAAGCATATGATCTATGAAAAAATCTTCAATTAGAATTTTATCTTTCTCATCATACCTCTCATAATATTTATGCAATCGATTGATCTTTCCTTGATCAATTATTCTCTTCACCAGCATCTTTAAATCTGATTTCCAAATATGTCTTTCCTCTATTTTCTTCTCTTCCACTTTATTTTCCTCTACTTTATCCTCTTCCACTTCAATCCTTTATCTTTTAGGTGGTGAAATATTTTGGGAGGACCTTGTGTTTCTCATAGGGATCTCTTGTTTTCTCTACCTGTGATGTCCTCTTGGGTGGTGTAGGTATAGGATCATGTACATCGATCATAGTAGAAGGTGAAATGATAACCTTTTCAGTTACTGAAGGTGGAAGGTGTTTCCCACCTTAGCTGCAAGATTTTCTACCACATTCTCAAGTTTTCTCCTCCTTACTACTTTGGTTTTTTCATCTCTAATATTTTCTAATTTCTCCTCATAAGTTCCCCATATTTCTTCAGAAGGATCAGTCTCAGAAGATAAGATATGTTCAAATTGCATAGTTAGAACTTTTGCATTGACTTCATAACCCATAGGGTAACTCCACTTCTTCCTAGGTTCTATTGCCTCAAAGAATACACAATCAATTTCAACCATGAAACAGATTGTATCCTTGTACTTTTCAACCATTTCTTGAAGTATTCACATTCCCTCCTTCATTTTCCTTTGTAGAATTTTAAACATAGAAAATAGTTCCCCATCTACCCAAGTGTTGTTCTGCCTCCTATAATTGTTTGTAATTTGAATTCCAGTTGGTTCACTATCTTTCCATTCTCTAGGGTGTATTCTAGGAAATTTATGTACAATATGAATGTAAATATGTATCAGTAATAATCCAAACCTGAATGCCTTTGATTTTTCTTTCTTAATCTACTTGACATTCTCCAAAAAATATTGTCTCAGAACTTTGCATAGATTGAATTTGATATTTTCCTTCACCATTTTGTAGGACATCATAATGACTCTTGTAAAAACTGAATTAGGTCAAATTCTATAATGAAGCTATTAGGAATAATAGTCCACCAACACAACTAAGAGGGGAGTGAATCAGTTGTGAGAAAAATTATTAAACATTAAACTTTATAAACCAAAACTTTAATCGAAATGATAACATAGAAAATGCAACACCATAATACAATACTTTGTTGTCAAGGAAACCCTATTAAAGGTAAAAACCCGGTGGGAATTAGCACCCGCAAATAGTAAATTGCGAGTACAGTATCCCTACTAAAATATTTATCCATGTTAGGAGCTTATTAATTCATTACAGTACATAATCCTTGTTACAGGACATACCCTATTAGGAGTCAAAAAACAACAGGCTCACTACCCAGGCATACTACTTAAAGAAGGTTAAATCCACCTTCAGGGCTTACTATCAAAAATACAAGTGTATATGAAATATACAATCCAATGAATTGTCTGATAGAAACTATCTTTGCTTGATCATTTATAATGAAGTCTCTTAATCACAACCTCTACTCTACATCCAGAAAACTTTGTATAAACAAGCTCGCAACTTCCACACTTCGATGTAACCATACTCTTCACAAAACAAAACAAATTTCTTTTATAAAAGTTTAAAATAAGCAATTGTGTCGATGAATTAGGACTTCCCCAATGCACAAATAGTTACATAACCACCTTCTAAGATACATATGATACCTATAAAAGTAAACATCAATTACAATTCATCAAATATAATCCAAGATCCATAATCCATTCTCACCATCCATAATACATGCTTCATCTCTAAATTTAGCTCCAAATAGGTCTTCTCCATAAAATACACCACAACTGATGCCACCAAGAGTCTTGCGACCCAAGAATCATAAAAAACATTCCTTAGCATGTCTTCTTCCATTCATCCAACTAGTATAACATGAATCAATATCGTACATAAGTTATCCTCAAAACGCAGACACTAACTCTGTCATACTTCACTATCCTTGTCTAGTACCCAGTCTTCACTAAAACAACTATAACTTACTCCGTCTGCAACATTAAGACAAGTGACCTTCAACATAAGATCAAAACACATCCATGTATACATCCTCATCTTTGCATGCTCTGAATTAACCATACAGTTCCCATACACTTCTGTCAGTCATCTAAGTAATAGTAATAACCAATCTATTATGTCTCATCAGAAACATATGTTGACATCAGTGACAAAAAATGAATACAAACAACTACAACAAAAAATAATTCCAACAATCTCCCCCTTTGGCATTGATGGAAACATATGAGAAAATCCATTAATCCAAAAAGTACCTATCTCAATATCCTCTTCACAGCTCTCCCTAAAACAGTAGGGATTTTCCACAGTCTCTCTTCACAGAACCTTTCCTCCTTTGACATCAATGGAAAAGGGTACCATTACTCTACTTCTGACCATCTTTCCTCTACAAGGTGTAGCTTTTTAAATCTTCATGCCTACAAAAACCAGGTGCATAATCACCCAAATGTGTTCTATACTGTTCCTAAAACCACTCCCCCTGAGGGTTAGATCTATACATCAAGTCCATAAAATGATATAGCTCTTAAAGCCACTGGAATGATGTATTAGTGCATCAATTTAGTTCTCACAAGGAGAGGATCTCACCCCAAGCATTCCCCTGAGATACTCAAAGGCATCCTTTGGCAAAGACTTTGTAAATATATCTGCTATTTGTTCCTTTGAGATGATATACTCCAATCTAATCTCCTTCTTTGCAACCTTGTCTCTCAAGAAATGATACTTAATGGAAATATGTTTAGTCTTCGAATGCATAACTTGATTCTTTGACATATTCACTGTGCTAGTGTGAACACAATGGATAGCCACTAGCTCATCAAAAGTTATCCCAATGTCCTTCAACATTTGTTTCATCCAAAATATCTATGTGTAATTTATAGTAGAAACAACATACTCTGATCCAACAGTAGACTGAGCTATATAGTCCTACTTCTTACTTAACCAAGAAACCAAGCTTTTCCCAAGAAAGAATGCACCACCACTTGTACTCTTTCTATCATGAATATTTCTTGCCCAATCAGCATTAGCATAAGCATGCAAAACAAAATCATCAGATTTTTTATACCATAATCTAGTGTTCCTTTCCGATATCTAAATATTCTTTTTACAACATAAAGGTGTGTCTCTTTAGGATCTGCTTGATATCTTACTATAATTCCAACTGCATCAGCAATACTTGGTCTTGTGTGAGTTAGATATTTTAGGCCTCCAATCATAGATCTATACATTTTCTAAAAAATACACTAAGATTCATCAGTAGTAGTAAGCTTGTGACCAGTAACCATAGGTCTTCCGATAGGTATACAATCTTCCATTCCAAACTTTTTCAACATTTCCTTAAGATACTTGGTCTGAGAAATAAAGATACCATTCTTGTTCTGACTTATTTACAGCCCAAGGAAAAATTTCATCTCACCAATCATTGACATCTCAAATTCATTTTCCATTTCCTTAGATAAATTTTTACTCATTTCATCATTACGTCCAAAAATGAAATCATCTAAAAAAACTTCAAATTTTAAAATTCCATCTTCACTAGTTATTAAGTACAAACTACTATTTGTGTTACCTTTTCTGAAACCAAGATGAAGTAGATACCTATAAAATCTATCATACCATGCTCTAGATTCTTGTTTCAGTCCATACAAAGCCTTCTTCAACTTGCAAACCATGTCCTCATCATCTGCCAGAGGAAATCAATCAAGTTGTTCAATATATACGTCCTCCTCTAGATCTCCATTCAGAAATGCAGATTTCACATCCATCTGATATACTTTGAAGTCTTTGTGTGCAGCATAAGAAATAAATAATCTTACAACCTCAAGCCTAGCAACATGAGAAAATGTTTCTTCAAATTTTATGCCTTCTTGTTGTGAGTAGCCTTTACAAACTAGTCTTGCCTTATTTCTTACAACCATTCCTTCTTCATTCATCTTGTTTCTGAAAACCAATTTAGTCCCTATAACATTCTTACCTTTATATCTAGGAACCAATTCCTAAGTGTTATTTTTCTTTATATGTTCCAATTCATTTTTCATAGCCTTAGTCCAAGACTCATCTCTACATGCCCCATCAGTAGTTTTTGGTTCAACTTGAGAAATCAAACATTTCATCTCTTAATCTCGATCTTGTCATCATGTCTTTATTTGCATTGCCAATAATTTGATTTTTAGGATAGTTCATCTTAACATACCTCAATGTCTTAGGAATTTCAGTAGAATCATTTGACTAATCTAGACATACCTAAATCTCATGATCAATCTCAAAAGGTTCTTCTTGATTTGTAGTTACCTCATTGTTTAGTGTAGTCTGGCTACAGTCATATATTCTTTCCTAAACCTGAAACTTCTCATCAATCCTCACATTATCACTTTCAATCATCTTCCTCAATCTCAAATTAAAACCTTTATACACTTTTCTCTTACTATAATAACCAAGGAAGATTCCTTTATCACTTCTAGCATCAAACTTACCTGTCTCATCAACTCTTTTGATATAGCATTTACTACAAAATATTCTAAAATATTTCACAGTAGGAGTATTATTAAACCATAATTCATAAGGAATCTTATTTGTACCTTCTCTGATCTAAATTTCATTCAAAGAATAGACAACAGTACCAATGACTTCTCTCCAATGAAGGTGTAATAGATTTCCTTCCAACAACATAGTTCTTGCAACATCTACTATTTTTTTGTTTCTTCTCTCTGCTATCCCATTATGTTGTGGTGTCCTAGGAACGAATGTTTATTTGTACATTTCATGCTCTTCGTAGTAGGTATTGAATAAATATGAAGTAAACTCTCTACCTTTATCTGATCTTAAACATTTTATCTTCAAACTTGATTCATTCTCAACTTTTTTTTTGAATATCTTGAATTTGTCAAAAGCCTCAGATTTCTCTCTAAGATATGTAACCCACATCATCCTATAAAATTCATGAAAAAAAAGTATGAAATACCATTCACCATAGTAAGATCTTATTCTTGTAGGACCACACATATCTATATGCACCAGATCCAACTTCCCTTTCAATGAGTAAGATTTTATTTTAAAACTCCTTCTAGTTTGTTTCCCCATTACACATTCTGTACACATGGTGTTAAATGGTTTCACAATCTTCAGTAGGTCTCTAACAACATTAGTCATACTTGCCTTCACAATATTATCAAAATTCACATGACAAAATCTTTTGTGCCACAACCAACTATCATCAATCCTTGCAATAAAAAAGTCTTAGATATATTCAATTGAAATACATTACTTCTTGACTTAGTACCAGATGCGATAAATTCTCCTTACTTACTTCTAATAAAAAATTTCCCATCAGTGAAATTCAATTGATAACCTTTGTCTACCAGTTGTCCAACACTCAAAAAATTATACTTAATTCCATCAACAAGTAACGCATCGTTAGTATTAGTCTTTCCATCCAAAGAAATAGATCCAACTCTAATGATAAGCTTAGGAGTGTTGTCACCAAATCTCACAACACCACTATCATACTTGGTTAGCTTAAAAAATTTATTTCTATCACCAGTCATGTGGTGTGAACAACAACTGTCTATGACCCATTCAGATTTCATTTCAACATGTGACACTAGGACTTTCTCTTCATGAATAGGTTCATCATCCTTGATAGCAATAAATCCAATCTAATCATAATCAGTAGAATCATCATTAGAAACACCTTTACTAGCATAGTAACATTCCTTATCCTTGGAATACTTAGGTTGATAAAACTCATATTTATGTTTAGGAACCCTTGTAGGACATCTAGATGCAAAATGACCTATCTCATTGCATGAAAAACATTTCAGATGTAACGTTTCTTCAAACTTACCCTTACCTCTCTTTTCTCTTCTAGCGATTAGGGCCAAAATTTCATCTAACTTCCTTTCTTCTTCCTGTATCTTTTCCCAATCATCATCATATTCACTAAGATCTTCTCGCAAGTCACTTCTTCTGGTGCTCGCAATCCCTGATAAAGTATTTTTAGCTAATAAACCTTGATAATTTAGGAATTAAATATAGTGTGAGATTTATGCAAATTTAGGTTTTTTGCATTTGAGACCAAGTCAATTAAAGTCAATTAGGAAGGAGAATTTTCCTAGTATAATAGGACTTCGATGATGAGAAAAATGCACCAAAATTTATTAGAATTATAAGGTGCCAATTTTGGGGTGTTACATTTTTCCCCTCTTTAAATTGATGTGCGAGCAGTGCATTGATTCAAAGAATAGTCTAATGTGAAGATGAAGATTTCAAAAGTCTAGGCTAGGTTGCCAAGACACCGATCAGATCAAGATTCAGAACTACCTTCAAAAAAAAGCATGATTCTCTGAAGTCTAAGTTAGATTGTGAAGACAAAGGTCCAAATACCACTTGAGAGAAGATCAGAATTAGGGTTAGATTGCCCCAATTTCCACTGATAGCTGATGAAGATTTAGGACTATCTCCAAAATCAGGGTTAGATTGCCCCAATACGAAGTTTAGCCATCCGAGATCCGGGTTAGGTTGCCCAAATAAAGGTCTAAAAGAGCTTTTGAGAGCTGTCTTCAAAACAAAGCATGACTTTCAGGAATTAGGGTTAGATTGCCCCAATACCCAATGAGATTTCAAGAATCGTCTCCAGAATGAAGCTTGATCCTTGAGGATCCGAGTTAGATTGCTCAGATACCTAGAAAGATAGATGACAAGATGATACAAGATCATGGAATATCCAATTTTGACTATAAGGTAAAAAAAATTGAATATGCCCCAAGTGATGAGATGCCCCTAGCAATGGGGACTTTTGATTTAGATCAGACTGATTCAAGAATGATGCAAAAAGATTCAATGATGCAATCATCCTACCCCCTCAGGAGCGAAATTGAAAGATGACACAATAGAAAGATGATGAAGAGCGAGAAATTGCAGATAGAAATATGATCGAAGATCCAGAGAAATCCGAGATAGATCAAGAGAAAGCAGAATCGATTTAGAGCGATCGAGAGGTCCTGTTGACTAGGTTTGACCATAGTTGACCAAGTTTGACCAAAATTGACTAGAGTTGACTTCGATGAAAAGATTGTAGAAGCCGAGAAAAATGATGATGAGAGATGATTCTGACAAGAAAGTAACGTCATAAAATTGACTGCACAAGTGTAGGAGCACGTCGGTCCCAAAATTTTAAAACATGATTTTGTGCTGCTTAGGAGTGTCAGATTTCAATTTCAATCACAAAAATGGATTCAGAACAGTCAATTTAGCCAAGGGTACAATTTTTGCAGAAAATGGAGCACTTTAGAAAAT
This sequence comes from Thuja plicata, assembly GCA_018584345.1. Taxonomy (NCBI): domain Eukaryota; kingdom Viridiplantae; phylum Streptophyta; class Pinopsida; order Cupressales; family Cupressaceae; genus Thuja; species Thuja plicata. The sequence continues at coordinate 2,772,041 of MU227884.1, forward strand.
TAGGTCAAAAGCTATATAGGGCCCGGAGGGGTCATTTTCAAATCATTATTCACTTTTGTCTTTAGCGATGGTGAGAGCTCCAGCTGACATTGATAGCATCCCTATGCATACACATCGATTTGAGCACTCCCGATGACACAACCGGCCACCAGAGTATGATGCACCTATAAGTAATAAAAAAACCATCTTGCATTTCAAATTTTTATCGCTTTTTAGATCATATTAGCATGTTTTTAAAGCTTTTTAGGTCTGTTGCATCAAGTCTCACACAAGGGAACAGTTTCCTTACACGGACCTAGGTCGCCCCTCGCGCGAGAAATAAGATTCCTCGCATGGGTTAGGGATTCCTCGCGTGGAGCCCTTCCACGTGCTCACACAAAGTGCGCGTCAATGCCGCGGGAGATTTCATCGCATGCGATGGAATCTCGTTTGAGAAGAGATCCTGTCTCGCACAGGACAGAAAGCTTGCGTGGGAAAAGAGTTTCATCACATGGGAATTCTTCTCAGACTGAAAATTTGTCATTTTTTATGTCGCAGAGTCAGCAGTTACAATGCCTCAAAACTGTGTGTAGGACAGATACATAGCTGCATTTGTTGTCATTGCTTTTAAAAAATCATCATGTTGAGGTGCTAATCCAATTTCGTTGCTTGCTTTGCAGGTTGACTTCCCTAATATTGTGTTCCAGTTGCACCATCCTATCATGGGTGAGTTGTTGCAAAGATTGTCAGTTGTTGATAGTGCCTATCTCAATGGGCTAGGATTGTCATATCTTCATGATGCACCCGATATTCGGGTAAATCACGGTCTATTGGGTGCATTGGTCGAGCATTTCCATTAAGAGATGAACACATTGCATTTTCCGCAGGGGGAGATGATAGTCACTCCCAAGGACATCTACAAGATCCTGAGAGTACCATTCCATGGGGCTTGTGTAGAGTATGATACCCAACCAAGAGCAGGTACACTAGCATTGAGAGCGGTCTTCGATGATGATCTGGTGATGGGTTGATCCATCTCTTGGGAGGATTTGATGAGTAGGTATAGCGTAGATCACCCACTGGCAGTTGTCTTGGCACTTTTCTTGAGTTGTCACCTGATTCAAGATCAAGGTCAGTAGGGATTAGAGTGTGGTTGGGGAGGCATGTTGCAGAGGATGCTAGCCACACCAGTAGTGAGATTCAGATGGGGCAAGTGTATGCTTGCTCAGATGTATCACGAGATGCATGAGATTGTGTATCGAGGTGCATGGACTATGGCGGAGGGAGTCATCATCTTACAAATCTAGGCTTGGGAGTACCTTCCCATATGTTGACCGATATTTCATGATACTCAGCAACCCTTAGAGCCGTACATTTACAGATATGCTGGTCCTATGACCTAGACCGTGCTGGGTAAGATAGAGCAGTGGTGAGCCTAGATAGATGATATGGTAGTAGTTATATGGTGGCCATGGATAGCCACTGAGGTGTGGGATGAGACATGACACAAGCTGTTGTATATGTTCTGTTCACGTCCTTTGATCGGGTGTACTATCATCATTATTGAGCGCTTCTTGTTGACATGAGTATTATGACAATTTGGGAGACCTCAAGATGTCTCACAGGAGTATTTTACTTATGCCCTATTTGTCGATGAGACAAAGAAATGCTGGCAGAGGTAGTTAGACAGGGGCCGGAGCATGATAGATGTATGAGTACCACCAGCCAGGTGGGATTTCATGGCAGGGGTGATGAATGTAGGGATGACACCTACATATAGGGATCACATCTTAGCCCATATGTTCCCTAGATTTACAGACCCTGTGGGCATGGGCCCACATGTACAACAGGTGGTATGGCCACCATCACAACAACAGGCGCAATAGCCACCACTACAGCAGGCACAACATCCACCACAACCACCACCACAACAGGTACCACTCTACTAGAGGACTTGGCAGATTCCCATCCCCACTAGACCTATGGGGTCAGATGTAGGTGCAGGGAGCAGTGGTACGCAGGAGAGATCTACTGAGAAGGGTGAGGATACCATTATGGCCGATACTATTATGGCTAATCCAGAGGTAGGTAGACAGGTAGCCCAGTTACAGGAGGCTCTCTGGAGGGTCCGAGAGAGGGTGAGATAGGTACAGAGGGAGTGGGATGACTTCCACACATAGGTGATCATTCAAGAGACCCAAGTGGCTGAGAAAGATTGAGAGATCTGAGGGTTACAGGAGGCACTAGCTAGATCTCGGATAGGGGTGAGATATGAGGCTAATCAATTGGCCTATTACTATGCCGCATACACTATTGCAATTCTAGAGGCAGCGGACCAGGTTCTGCCATTTTCAGAGTATGCTGGGGCACAGGCCGCTCCACAGGGACCACCTCCTCAGCAAAAGGGCATGCCACCTCCTCCACCTCCACTGGGTGGTTAGATGAGGCACTTGATATACATATTGTACCACCATTTTGATATACTATGCTCGAGTAGCACCATTGTACATTTGACTGATTGATATATATATATATATATATATATATATATATATATATATATATATATGAGCTCGATTTTGGCATCATTGTACTTTTTTATATATTTCTTTAGACTTGTATGTCTTGTGAGATGTTTCCTATATGATTAGATGTATGGATTAGAAATGTATGCCATGGATGAATATGCAAATGTTAATGCACATGTTTTATTTGATGAATGTAATGCAGTGATAGATGTTAGATGGATAGATGCTATGTATGATTTGATTTATGCTTATAATGGATGGACATGTTTATGGATATGTAAATGCAAATGAATGTATGGAAATGCAATGATACTAATCATCTCATGCAGGATATTGCAATATACGATAGGTACTAACCAAAAGAATATGAATGAAAATTGAGAGTGAGTACCAGACACTTGTGCAGTTGAGAGGAATCTAGGAAAAAAGATGAGGACCTTCGAAGAATGAGAAGACAATGAAGAGAGCACCAAAAAATGTCGCGATGCAAGCCTAAAATGAGAATGCAAGCCTAAGCTAAATGCAACCCTAGGACTTGGTTGTTGGACTCATCGCATAATTATCATCATCGAGTACTTTTGGAACATCAGAGTCAATACAATCCTTACTGGTGATGTGGCAACCATAACGATATGAATATGACTTTCATTGGATAAAATGTAGGAAACAAATGTAAGCGTCAGGGCACAAAAGCCAAGATGACCTGAACATTATTTCCAGTTTGATATGGTAAGAGTACACAAGTAAACAAATAGAGCAATAATAGTCAAGGAAATAGTTCCAACCTCCCCTTGGTGTACAAATAAATAAGATCAAGGGATGTGAGGCTTTTCCACCTTAATGCAGAAGCTCTTATCACATACACCCTATTTATTTAACGTTTCCAGATCATCGAAACCACACCCACAAGTAGTAGACAAAGAAAATATCAATAAAATTCATGAGAATAGACATCATACAAAGAAAGATTCAATCATAGCTCAGCATGTTTCAAAGTTTACGAATGTGTTTAAGGTGTTTGAAAAACACCGTTGTGATTGTGAGTGCAATGTGTTTGACTGCTATTGAGAGATGTTTACATTGTGATGTCCGATGTGTGTTGAAAAACATGGATGTGTCCAAAGAGAGTGTTGAAAAACACTATTTGATTGGGGTGTTGAGAAACACCAGTTTGTGCCAGCAGATAGCTATCCTTTAGAATTGACAAGATTACTGACTCGAGTGTAAACTAAAGATACGATCAAAGTGGGGAGCCATGCCCCGAAGTACTAAACGGATTGATGTCAAATACGCTAATTAGCGAGTCAATGTGAGAAATATTAGTAATATAGCGACAGTAGGTAGACGCAGTGAGAACCACTAGTGACTGACATGAGAGAGATTCTCAAGTGTAAAGATCGATGTGAGATCTAGGCATCAGCAGGCAGACTCAGTGGGAACCACTGGTGACTGATGCGAAGGGGAGATAGACTCCAAAAGATAGGACAATGCCCCCTAGACTGGGAAGATGTCCCCGAGTGTGACTAGTTTCAATCCATGTGAAGTCAAGAAAAATCTTGAAGATGACTGAGAGCGATGGCATGAGCGAGAAAACTAAAGCAGGAAAGCAAATTAAAGCAGGAAAGCAAACTAAAGCGAAAAAGCAGGAGAGCAGACTGCAAGAAAGCCAAGGGATGTCGTGATAGATGGAGCATTGCAGAACAAGAGGTGCCTATTTACCAGGTTTTCACCATCTTGGAAGAAATTCTATTTTTTCTACCATGATGCCTGTTTACCAGGTTTTCATCAATGGTACATTTTTTCTCTTTTTCTCTTTTTTTTGTATTTTCATTTTTCAAATTTTTTTTATATTTTTTCATTTTTTGATTTTTTTGTATTTTTGATTTTTTGATTTTTTTGGTATTATCAAGGCGCCTGTTTACTAGGTTTTCACCAGGATAATAGATACATCAAAGCGCCTGTTTGCCAAGTTTTCACTAAGATGATCATTTTTTCAGGACATTTTGCAATTTTTAGGATTTTCTCAGAATAAAGTATGTACATGAGCATTCAGAAGACATCTCAACTGTAGAACTTTTTCAGATGAAGAGCGTTGATAGGCTCTTTGAGATGTTCTCCCTTTGTGGTAGAGAGATGATAGGTGCTAGACCCAAATACTGTAGTGATAATATACGGACCAAGCTAGTTTGGTTCAAATTTCCCTTTCTGGATCCACCGCTGTTGATTCTTGGGGTTTTCTCTCAGGATGAGATCACCCATTTGAAAGTCTCTTGGTCTGAGCTTCTTGTTATAGCTTTTAGATATTCTCTGCTGATATGATTAGAGATGATCAAACACCACTTTTCGACGTTCATCCAGTAGTTCAAGCTCTTATAGCCGAGATATTATAATATCATCATCAGTAATGAGGCCCTTCAGAGAGACTCACAAAGTGGGAATCTCAACCTCAATAGGAAGCACTGCATCTACACCATAAACTAGAGAAAAGGGTGTGGCCCCTATTGGTGTCTGTATATTGGTGCGGTAAGCCCATAAAGCCAGATTAATCTAGAGATGCTAGTTTCATCCAGATTTGTGTACTGTACAGTGTAGGATCTTGAGAATTGTCTTATTTGAAGCTTCAGTCTGTCCATTACCTTGAGGATTATAGATAGAAGACCAGTGTTGAATAATCTTGAACTTAGTGCACAAATTTGTCAGATCTTTGTTCTTGAATTGCCCCCCATTGTCGGTGATTATTGATGAGGGTACACCATATCTACAGATGATTTAGTTCAGTATAAACATGGCTACATACTTTCCATCAGCTACACTAAGAGGTACTGCCTCAACCCATTTGGTAAAATAGTGTGTAGCAGTAATGATGTATTTATGTCCCCTCGAAGAAGACGGATATATCTGACCCACTAAGTTGAAGGCCCACTATAGAAATGGCTAGAAAGTAATGAAGGGAATAAGCTCCTTGGCTAGAGCATGAATCAGATTACCATGTAGTTGACACTGTTTGCAAGACTTAGCAAATTGTGTAGCTTCTTTCTCCATATCCGACCAATAGTAGCCAGCTCTAATAAGTTTACGAGACAGTGTCAGACCATTTGAGTGAGACCCACAGATGCCTTCATGCACCTCTTCTAATGCACGCTTGGACTTGTCAAGTTATAAACACCTAAGGAGGGTACCATCTAGACCTCGTCTATATAAGTCATTAGCTACGATGATAAACCACGAAGCACTGAGGATTAAGTGACATTTCTCATTTTGATATATGTGTTAGGAATGATTTGGTCATGAAGGTAGGAGTAGATATGGTGGTAGCAGGATGAGTCATGTCCAATGACTGAACAAATCATCTGGGAGTTAGGGGAATTATAGGTAGGGTGGCATAACATCTCCACTAGGAATTCATGTCTAAAGTCATTTTTTGGTATTTGTAACATGGAAGCCAGAGTAGCCATGGAATTAGCTACTTTATTATCTGCAATTAGAATTTGTTGGAAAGTAACATGTGCAAAGTATTTCTTAAGGTCGTCAACCATCTTTTTATAGGGCACCATTTTTTCATCTTTTTTTTGATAGATGTCATTCACCTGATTAATAACCAACTGTGAATCTCCAAATACTTTTAGCTCATCAACATGCCATTCAATAGTGATCTTTAATCCATTAATCAAAGCTTCATACTCAGCAGTGTTATTTGTGCAAGGAAACATCATTTTGTATGCCTTTGGTAATGAATACCGCTGAGGTGTAATGAACAAAATTCCAGCACCTGACCCCTGTTGGGTGAATCATCCATCAAAGAAAATGGTCCATGACTGATGTGTAAGAAGCATGACGGACTCATCTAGGAATTCAATCCTTAATGGTTGATGATCTGTAATAGGTGCCTCGGCCAACTGATCTATGATCGCTTTCCCTTTGATAGCTTTTCTCTCAACATATTCAATATCAAATTCACTAAGGAGCATGACCCATTTAGCTAGTCTACCTGTGAGGGTAGCTTTACTAAGCAAGTATTTTAATGGATCAATTTTTGCAATGAGCCTAGTAGTGTGAGAAAGAATGTAGTGTCATAACTTCTGGGAAGCAAACACCTTTGCTAAGCAAGATTTCTCAATTACAAAATAATTCATTTCATAAGAGACCAATGTTCTGTTGATGTAATAAATTGCTCTTTCTTTATTATTTTGATCTTCTTGGGCCAATAGAACACCCAGAGATGTTTCTATAGCTCAGATGTATAAGATCAATGGATTCCCATGAATAGGAGGCATTAATATAGGAAGATTGGCTAGATATTGTTTGATATGTTGAAAGCCTTGTTCACATTCTTTGTTCCATTCATAGGTCATACCTTTATGTAGAGTTTTAGTAAATGGTTGTGACTTGTCAACTAGCTGCAAGATGAAATGCCGAATAGAATGAATCCAACCTTGAAGACCTCTAATTTGTCTGATATTGCAAGGTGGAGGCATTTCCATGATAGCTTGCACCTTTGCAGGATCCACCTCGATTCCTTTTGTGGAGATGATATAACCAAGCAATTTTCCTGAAGTTACCCCAAATGCACATTTCTTAGGATTAAGACACAGTCTAAATTTTTCCATATGATCTAGTATAGGAACTAGATCAATAAGATGTGCTTTCCTATCCATACTTTTAGCAAGGGTGTCATCCACATAATCCTCCATTGTCTTGTGCATCATATCATGAAATATGGTAGTGACTGCTCTCTGATACGTAGCTCCAGCATTTTTAGGACTGAAAGGCATAACATTCCAGCAGAAAGTACCCCATGCACAAGTGAAAGCCATATTTTCTTGGTCCTCTGACACAATTTTGATTTGGTTATAACCAGAGAAACTATCCATTAAAGAGTACATTTTGTATCCTGCTGTCATATCCACAATCATATCAATGTTGGGAAGTGGAAAATCATCTTTTGGACATGCCTTATTTAAGTCCCTAAAGTCTATGTAGACTCTGATAGATTTGTCATGCTTTGACACTGGAACTATATTGGAGATCCATTCTACATAATCAATGGCTCTGATGAACCCAACTTTTAGAAGTTTCTCCAACTCTACCTTAGCAAGTAAAGCCACATGTGGATGCATCTTTCTAAGTTTTTGTTTGACTGGTTTCACACCTGGAGCTATTGATAAGTGATGCATGATAAGATTAGGATCTACACCAGGCATGTCAGAGTATGTCCATGCAAAATTTATCTTTTTCTCCTTGAAGAAATATGTGAATTCCTTGAGTTCTTCTGCAGATAATGACTTAGCCACATGAATAATGTGTGGATGTTCTTATATACCTAGAATTACCGGCTAAGTTGACTCAATTAGCACCGATGAGCATTCCTAGAAATGACTCGGAAGTGCATCAAGTATCTCATCCTCAGGCGCCTCAGAGAGGTTTTCACCTTTGGATACGTCTTTTCTTTTTACTTTTTTTGGTTCTGACACTGCCACAATGTGGTTTTCACCATCAGAGAACCTATTTTTTCTTCTTTTGATTTTATGACTAAGATACTTGATATCAGCCTCAGTCATGTTAACACTTTCTTCACTAGTGGAGGATGTTACAGGTTCAACAACATGAAGATAGCAGGCTAGAGCATAGTCATTCTGGAATGTAAGGACTTCGTTGGATGAGGTAGGGGAATTCCAGTCTATTATCTTGGGATGTTGGAGTGAGAGAGAAGTGGCAGGTTCAAGTGAATTCATGGTATAGTCATCGAAAGCGCTGACTAATAAGCTGAGACCTAGAATAATCTCATCCAAAGGTGTATTCAAATCCTTTTGACTCCTAGCGACTGAAGTAGAAGACACATTAATGTTCATGGACTCAGAATCATTAGACCTTTCACTAGACCCCTCACTTATGTCGAGAAGCTTTTCATAGGATCCTTCTGACAAACTGTCAAACTCATATTCATAAGAATCTGTGTCCAAACTTTGACTGGGATGTTTGCACCACAAAGGTTTGGGAGTTCTTGCGACACCAGCCTGTTCTTGTGCCAACTGCTCTTGAAATTTTTGTGGTATGTACTGCTCACCTTGGAAATCAGGGTCTTGTAACACTTTCCATTGTTCATACATTAATGCATCAAATGGAGTGGTTTTGTTAGAATCATTGTCAGTCTCAGCTATACTGACACGCGGTACAAAATTATTCGGCTCAGCAAAGAATGCTGCTAGGTCTGGAGGAATGGGGTAAGGAAAGCAATCCTCATTGGAGCTATCCTCTACGGTGTCAGTGGTAGTTGTGCCTTCAGGTTCTGGTGGAGGATCTAGTTTTGGCACAAATTTGTTAATCCCTAAATGGAACGAGATCTTCTTAAAGCCTAAACCAGTTGTGTGTTTCATCTTTTGACCTGTAGCTTCAATAGGTTCTACTAACCCATTACCATTCACTCATATTGGACCACTCCCTTTGTACCCAAAGCATTTCATAATTTTAAGACCTTCACTATTGGGATTTAGTTCACGAGCTGGGGAAGTCTATTTAGATATGTTCTTTCCTTTCCAAAGCCAAGCCTTAATAGCTCTTTCCCATTCTTCATCTTCTAATGGTGTTGAAGCCCGTACAAAGGCACCATCATAAACTATCTTAGGAGGAGTAGAAGATCTATTGTTCTTAGAGGGTCTCCCATAAGAATGAGGAGATGGGGGTAGATTCGCTAGCGATAGCACGGGTTCTATTTGATACCCCCCATGCCTATGCCTTTGATTTTCAAGGTCTGTTCCATGTCTCTAAGCTTGGCATCACAAAATTCTATGTATTCTCTATTAGTCGGAACAAGACTATCAGCTAATTGTGTGAGCGCATTACAAGAAGAGCCCATACTAGTAGGAATTGTCACCTCTGTGCCTTGGAAAGGAAACTTAATGCACTGATGATATGTAGAGGGAACTACTTGCATTTCATGGATCCATGGTCTTCCTAGTAGGATGTTATAAGCAAGAGGAAGGTCCAGCACCTGACACATGACATCTCTTTCAACCAGTCCAACCTGAATGGGTAACACAACCAAACCTTTAGATTTTCTTTCTTCTTCATCATAGGCCTTGATAGTAATTCTCTTGTAGGAATCTATGTGATCTTCATCATAACCTAGCTAAGCAAGAAAGCGAGCAGAGAAAATATTGAGACCAACACCATTACCACAAAGGACGTGGCGGACTAGTTGTTTGCCAATCATGACCTCTATATGCAAAGGAGCATTATGCGGGTGACTAATAGAGTGATCATCTTCTTCTAAGAAGGATAAATAGTGTGGTGAAGTCAAGTGACCCACCATGGATTGAAACTGATCTAGATTGATGTCTTTGTGGACATTAGCTTTTGTGAGAGCTTTATCTAGAATCTGCCTATGAGCAGGCGAGATCTTCAACAACTCAAAGATAGTTATTTGAGCATTGGTTCTTTGCAGCTGGTCAAGAATGCTATAACTAGTAGTAGGATGCATAGGGACCACTTTTGTGGTCTTGTTGGTAGAGCCAACAACAATTTTATCTATGGGTTGTTTTGGTGCAGATGTCATAGCAGGAGGGTCAGGACCCTTGATAGTGATTTTAGCGTAGGATCTGGTAGTGGCGTTTGCGCAATCCCAAGATAGCTCAGATCTAGATGAGAAAGACCCAGGGCCAAGACAAATGGGGTCTTGGGCTTAGGAGCATCCCCATTCCCCTTGGTAGCAATCACATTACAATACTCCACTTCAATAGGTTCAATCATGTTGATGACATTGTCATAAGTGGCATGTGCGTAGTTAACCTTGGCATTGTTGTTCTTAGCGTTGGAAGACTCTCCTTTCTCATGATGAGGAAAAGGATCTTTAAATGCCTGGTGATCCAAATTATTATTATGATTTTCCACAACAATAACCTCGTTATCAATCAAATCTTGGACTTTATGATGCAACTAAAGACAAGTAGTAGTCTTATGACCCTTGTTTTGGTGATAGTCATAGTATGCATTTTCGTTCCACCAATGGGGTCATCATTACGGATCGTATAGACATTTGTCCAAAGGAGAGAATCTAATTTTGCACCAAAGTCTTGAAAACCACATCAAGTGGTTCTCCCAGGGAAGTAAATTCACGCTTGGGTCGAGGGGCCCAAGGTTTGTTGCCAGAGAATCTAGAAGGCGGTTGAGTATTTGTTGTAGCCTTTTAAATAGCTTTGGTCGCTTGTATACTAGAACTGAGATTGAAGACTAGTTTTGAAGGAGTTGGGGTCACATTATCAACCACTCCATCATTCACAACATCTCTATTCTTGTTGACAAACTTCCCTTTATCTTTGTTGGAAGAGAAGGAACCTTGTTTGTTGTCTTTATATAAATTCAACTCCCCTTTCTTAACCATAAATGCCTCTATCCTCATAGATTGATTTATCATGTTGTCAAAATTAATGGGACCTTGAAGTTGTACTTGATACCCAAAATAAGGAGTGAGATTATCCAAGAAGATATTGAGTTTCTCAGATTTGAGTATTTTGCAGGGATACTTAGTGCAAAGTTGTCTCCATCTCTGGAGAAATGTCAGGAATGGCTCCCCTTGTCTTTGCTTGAGATTGCAAAAGTCCCTAATGTTGACGAGATGCTATATGTTGTGAGAGTAGTGCTGCATAAAGAGATTGGAAATCTCATCAAAAGTCTTGATGTCGGTGGGTAGTCGAGAAAACCACTCCATGGCAGGTCCACCTGAACTTTGGGGAAAGAGATGCATCAAATAGGTTTGATCATGAATTAACTCCATAGACAGGGCCCCAAATTCTCTTAGATGGTTGTGAGGATTGGTGGTACCCAAGTATTTATCATATTTAGGGAGTTCTACACCTTTGGGAAAAGGTGGCATATGAAGACTCCTGTCAAAAGGGAAAGGACAGATGCTCTCCATCATGAATTATTGTGTGGGTTTCTCCTTATCCCTCATAAGTTGGCTAATTTGATTTTGCATACCTTGAATCACCTTATGCAATTTGGTAGTCTCACTCTCTTCTTCTTTAGCCACAAGTGTTTCCACTTGGAAGTTTGAGGGTAGCTTAACTCCTTGTTTTTCCAAATCTAGAAAGTATTTCTCTTTATCTTGTACAAGGAGAAATTCAATCATCTTGATGAAAGCCTTATTAAATTTAGCAGCATCTATGTCATTTTGAGTTATTGGCTCATCATCATTACCAAGGATCTCGTAAATGCTTTGACCCTGATCTTGACTCTGGTCATATGGAGGAGGCCAATTATGATGCTGCTCCTCTTGTTGACCCTGATCATTTTGAGATTGGTCGTTGACCCTGCTATATTGACCTTGTAAGTAATCAAAAGGAGTTGCCATGTCGTTAATGTGAGATTGTGTAGTGTGCATAGCTTCGGTATGAGTGTGAGTATTGAGCTGAGAATTCGTGGTCAATGTAACTCTTGGAAGATCAAAGGGCTTGATAGGATCAAAAGGATTGATATGTTCAAAATGATCACTAAGGCAACGAGGATCGTCAATAGGATCAACCCAAACAGGTGACTTTCTGAAGCTTTGTTGATCTAAAAGAAATGAATTCTGTTGATCTTGAAACAAAGGATTAGAGCACAGCTGGAACACTGGTTTCTGATTCAGACTAGGCTTTGTACTAAGTGTAGAAGGGGAACTTGAGGACCCCTCTTGACTATCAGGTTAAATGATAGATTCAGATTGATCTTTTCCTTGATTATGAGGTTTACCCTTGTTCCAGAACCAAGAATGGGGAATATATTACCGCTTCTAGTCGTAATAGGCATAAACAAAGATGAAATGAGAGAGGACCTAGGATCCAAGTCAAAACTCTATCTCTAGAGATAATGAAAAGGAGATAGAGGCTAGAACAACCAAGATGTGAAATGTACCCGACATGAATCATCAAGAGTATGGCTAGAATAGCCGAGATGTGACTATCGCATCACAAGGTACAAAAACAAAGAAAAGATAGGACAAAGACAAAGAGACAAGATGAGTTTGAGTAAGAATCGGTCAGTTTACAAGTTGAAACAACCAGTTTCAGACTGTAGACAACAAGGAAATAGATAATCAGACCTTAGCCAAAAGTTAGATCAAACGAAAAAATATCAATCAGCGGGAAAAACCTTGCTTTTTTAGGATACCAGGGTACATATTCACGTGAGGAAGTGCTATTTTGCATGAGGAAGTGCTCAACTACGTGCGAGAAAATGCAAGCTCATGCAAGGAAGTGCTCAATTTCTAAAATCTCACGCGAGAAAACTCTAGGTTTTGATAAACAAACTCAGTTTTTGAGACAAAAACCAGATTTTGAGACACAGTCAGGACTCTTATTTGATAGAATTTCCACATTTAGGGCAATTTTATGATAGTACAGATAAACAATTTTAGTTTGAAGGTGGAAAGCACTCATTAACAAGCATGAAGTTTCAATCAAGCAATAGTCGTAAACAGTTCTACCAAGGACAAAGCAACTTGGAAGAATCATCAAAGTCTTTGTTTGATCATGATTGGACATTTTAAGATTTGAAACAAACACTTAGTTATCCCTACAAAAAAAATGGTGGAGAAGACAAAACCCTTGCCCCATTGTCTTATGCGTATGCATGCACCTCACACAACAGTGTCACCCTCGAGAGGGCGCCCATGTTTTCAGTGTTTCCAAGGAATAAGTATATATGTTCAAAGGTTACCCTTAAAGTATGGGCCAATGTCATATACCACTTCAAGCATCCAAGTGCATACCTATGTAAAGAATCTAGGGGAGAGATTCTTCCATCTCCCTATGCACAAATTATGTCTTCTTTCAGAGGTGATCTGGGTAGGCATCTAACTAAGAGAGTTTTTAGTGGGCTTCTATTCACAATAACCTTTGGTGCCTCTGATATAGAGCTAGGGCCTCGCAGCCACACCAAAACTTGAAAGTCATACACCCTCACAAGCAAGGCTGGGAGCGGCACCGCTTAGTACAACAAATAAGACTTTCTCAAGATGATAGTCAGAATCATGAGAAAGAAGTTACCATGGCTTTGGATTCTTTAGACTTAACAAAGAAAACTTTATTATAGTGAGGTGGAATCACCGGTGATAGGTGTGTACTCACTTGGGTCTTTCCCGGAGGTTCAACTTCCGGCAGGCCCTCTAAAGGTGACACAAACTTGGCTTGGATTCAAGGGTCCAATTTTTTTATTCTCTCAAAGAGAGAAGAGCATACTTCTCTACCTCTTCACCTTACCCAAACACGCAAGACAAATTAATCATCGAGATAGCTTCACTCTACCAAATCCACAAGCCTTTGGGTTTCTGATTCTCTCAAAGAGAGAAGAGCATAATCCCCTAACAAGTAGATTTGTTAAAGATCCACTAACTTGCTCTGCTTCCCTAGGTATCCATCATTCTAGAAACATCTAGGTCTTGGTTTCATCCATGGGCATCACTTCCATGTAATGAAGAGCTTATTTCCCTACTTTGCTATCAGGACCCTTAAGAAATTTTAACAAAGCCCTATTTAAACTATGTGAATGAAAAATAGTAAACAAGCACAACACTTTTAATATGCCTTTGACAACCATCCTGCAAGAAAACCATTAGCAAGTTTTCATGATCTTTGACAAGCAACTTGCAGACCATTGTTATGCTGTAGCAGAAATCAGAAACATGAAATCAACAGTAGAAAGTAAATGTTAGAAAATGATAACAGTAAATTGCAAAATCTGAAAATTTAATGACTGTCTGTAAAACTTCACACGAGAAAGTATTTCACTGCACATGAGAAAGTGACGGGACCTGCACAAGATTGTGTTTCCTCGTGAGAGAGAGTGATACTGAGAGAAAAACTTCACTTGGCTCGATCTGAAATTTCATGCGAGATTCCGTACCAGTGATGTACGGACGTACGACAAAGTTCAAATTTCTGTCAGAAAATTTTGAGAGTGAGGTCAGAAATCATTTTTTCTGCCCCATGGTGGGCGCCAAAATGTTACGTGTCTAAAAGTGACCTCTAAATCAGGCACAAACACAACATGGTCATTGGTCAATCATCAAATTTGCAAAAAATGAACATGAATTGTCCATTCCACAAATTTGATTGAATCGATCTGTTGCCTCCTATTTAGTTGGGGTTTTTCAATTAATCTCAGAATGAGAGCCAACAACCATGACCATTGCTAAAATGGAGGATTTTAAATCATTATAAAAATTGAAATTGAAACTACTCTATATGAGAAATGTCACTACAATTAAAGAATTGAAATGCATATTTATCCTAGAAAGCTTGAAAAGATGATTGAATTGAGCTATTAAATATGTAAGAAAACTATATTAAAATGCAATAAGCCATTACTCTAAATGAATTTAAGCTAATTATGCAATAAAGCTTGAAAAACATGAAAGAAATGAGACAAGATTTTGCTATAATTTTGATGCTCTCTAATTGATCCTCCCAAATGAAAAAAATGAGGTCCATAATATAGAACAACCTGAGAAGGGGATGAAGAGTTTCTTGAAAAGAAATGGCTGACTCTTCATCTCCATGGAGGAAGGTGAGACAATTTTGAAGGAATTATTCAATTAAAAGAA
>MU227884.1:2787195-2808674 GCA_018584345.1 Thuja plicata
TTAATTTAATTTAAAAGCACTTAGGACTTTAGAATTAAATTAATTAATCATAGGGATTTTTAGCTAATAAACCTTGATAATTTAGGAATTAAATATAGTGTGAGATTTATGCAAATTTAGGTTTTCTGCATTTGAGACCAAGTCAATTAAAGTCACTTAGGAAGGTGAATTTGCCTAGTACAATAGGACTTCAATGATGAGAAAAATGCACCAAAATTGATTAGAATTGTAAGGTGCCAATTTTGTGGTGTTACAAAATGTTGTCTCAACCTTAGGTAATGAATCGCCCAGCTCTATGGCCTAAAAGTTAGTTAATTTTGCAATCAACATATCTCTATTGAAGTTCATCGTCAAAGGTATGATCTCCTCTATATCTTGCACTTTAGTTTTGTATACAGGTATCAAAGATTTAAGAATTTTTCCGATCACTTATTCTTCACTGTATGTGCCTCCAGATTTTCTAATGCCAATAAAAACCTCAGTAACTCTCTATACATATTCTCTAATATTCTCATCATCTTTTATTCTCAAATTTTCCATCCTTGTCTTCTAGTTCTGCAACTTCATCTACTTAGTAAACTTATCTCCTTCATATAGTGCTTCCAATCTTGACCAAATTTTAAGTGCAAAATCCAAATATTTAACCTCTATGAATTCACCTTCTAAGAGCGCACTAATCAGTGCTTCTCTTGCAACCATGTTACAATAAAACAACTTCTTCTCATCCTCGGTGGCTTTATCTAGTTCTTCTTTAGTCTTGATCTTCTCATCTTTCTTTGTAATCATCCAATAGTCAATTCCCAAACACACAAAATGAGTTCTCATCTTGTTCTTCCAACTGTCAAAGTTTTCAGGATCAAACTTCGAACTATCCTTCCTGTAGTATGCTATTTTCAGGATCACCTCAAGCTGTTAAGATTTCTCTATAAGGACCAAAGGCTCTAATACCAATTGTTAGGAATAACAGTCCACCAACACAACTAAGAGGGGGGTGTGAATCAGTTGTGAGATAGATTATTAAGCATTAAAATTTATAAACCAAAACTTTAATCCAAATGATTCATAGTAAATGAGACACCATAACATGACTATCCTTTGTTGTTGAGGAAACCCTATTAAAGGTAAAACCCTGGTGGGAATTAGCACCCACAAATAGTGTACTTAGAGTATATTATCCCTGCTAAAAGATTTATCCATGTTAGGAGATTATTAATGCATTACAGTACATAGTCCCTATTAAAGGACATACCCTATTAGGATTCAAAAGAACAACACGCTCATTGTCTAGGCACACTACCTAAAGAAGGTTAAATCCACCTTCAAGACTTACTATCTAAAATACAAGTGTATATGAAATATACAATCCAATGAACTGTTTGATAGCAACTGTCTTTGCTTGATCAGTTCCAATGAAGTCTCTTAATCACAACCTATGCTCTACATCCAACAAAATTCATACAAACAAGCTCGCAGCTTCCACACTTTGTTGTAACCACACTCTCCATAAAAGAAAACAACTTTCTTTTATACAGGTTTACATTAAGCAATTGAGTCATCCGATGAGGACTTCCCCAATTCACAAATAATTACATAACCCCTTGCTAAGATACACATAGTACCTATAAAAAGTAAACATTATTTAAAATCCATCAAATATAATACAATATTTGTAATCCACGCTCGCCATCATAAATACATGCTTCATCTCTGAATTTGGCCCCAAATAGGTCTTCTCCAGAACACATGCCATAGTTGATGTCACCAAGAGTCTTGTTAGGACTACAAAAATAATTATTTTATAGTACTATTTCTCTCTGTATCACCTTTTCATGCCTTCCCCTGAACTCCTATTTAATTTCTATCCTTGGTTACCATGGTGCTAAATTTTGCCTATTTTTATGTTATGTTTGAGCCTTGTTCTTAAGCCATAATTGTCCTTTGATCCAGCCCTTAGTTTTTGTTTTGTTCTAAACCCTAAGTATTTCGTGCTTTTTATTCTCATGTGTTACCTTTTTGGGAGCCACTTAAGTCATTTTAAGTCATGTGTCTTAAGTTTTTGTGCGGGGGGGGGGGGGGCATTTATTTTTAAGGCCTAAGTCCTAGCGAGGCTCATGTTTTAATATTTCCTAAGTGTAAAGTCCTTGGTGGAACCCATATCTGCAAATTGATTTGTATCTGTAATCAGTCAGGGAAGTAACTCTTTACATTTATCTATTTATCTTCTATGGCCTTTTGAATTATATATTACACTTACTGATATTTTGTATATGTTCTATCAATAATATATCATTCTAATCCATGTCTCTAACAAATTATCCTTATCTTCCATTAATTCCTTCCTATGTATTCTCTGGTGCAGATAAAACTACCAAGGTCAAGATCGAAATACAATGGTTATGATCAACATATAGTTTGTGGAGTCATATGATCGTAAACCTACCTATAGCATGGTGATGCAATGAAGCAATGAGAAGTAACAATCTCCTATCCATATCAGAGTGGCAAAGTATTCTGGTTTCATCCCCATGATAATAGAAACACTCATATTAAGTCATCCATGTTCGAAGACTTTACATTTGACATGCACACGATGATTCTTTTACTTGAATTGGCACCACAAATTGATTGTCGCGTGTCCTATGAAGTCAGTTTGACTAAAGCTATCTCAATTCATATCTGATCAGATCAAGATCTGATCCTATGGCTCTGCGTGACGGTGTTATCTCAAGTTGCTTGCCCTTTAAAAATCACGCGATGGTGAAATAAGTGACATGTGTCCCGGGCCCGCCAGGATGTACAGATGGAATGACATGGACACAAATATCAGCATTTGATTGGCAGGACATAATGACTAGGTAACACAGAAGCATGAAAAGTAGAGTAAAGATCATATTACTCAAGTGATATCTTTAACCTCATTCTTTAAATCAATGATTGTGACTTAATCTTGCGGATAAAGGTGATCGAGTAATAACCAAAGCATTTGAGGTAGATCTACGATTGTGGGATATGAGATCTACGACTCTGTGTGACGGGATGATGACCAGAGTTTAATCATTGTACGGTAGTGCAGGATGCAACACGTGTCCTCAATTGTAAAATGACAAAAGACTTTAGAAAAAATATTAAATTTGATTTACTACATGGTATTTTAAATATTAAACCTTTGAATATACTTAGGGTTAGTTTTATTATTTATTATTTGACTTTTATGTGCAGATTATAAAGGTGGAAAACATGATATAATCAGACGATCCAAATTTCTCGACGTCGAGATGAATAGTCATATGCAGACATGATGAAAAGAGGCCACAAAGGAATAAGAAACACCATGGTTTCAGTTGATAGAAGATGAATAACTTGATTCCAGAGACCATGCACAAATATACCTATGTGATCTACATGCCCTGAGCCATTGATTCAGAATCATCAATACCAAACAAAGAATATGTTAGATATAATCGATATGGTTTCAAAGTCAACAATATAAACAATACTAGCATACTAGACTAGGTTATTTGATACATCAACAATGATATCTGATGCCATGCAAAGATTATGAAGAGATTATCATGGATAGATACATCATTAGGATACTATCATGATGTCGATCCACTATTCTCGGTCATCAACTCAAACATGCTATGCAGAGATCGTGAATTAAACTATGGATGGATATATGATTTGAATATCATTATAATGCAAATCTATTAATTAAGTCATTTTCACAGACATATTAAGAAAGAGTTGTTAAATTATTATGAGACCTAATTAGTTGATAACTGTTATTGAATAAGGATAATTCGTTATCCCATTATTGTAATTAAACATTCAGTTATTGATCCTAGGTTAGGTTTTTTTTATCAAACAATGTGTTGATCTGAAGCTTGTTTGCATCCTTTGGGTTTCATACTTATAAGGATACCAAGATCAACACAAGGAAGGCACACAATAATATTTACTGTCATTATAGTTAGATGGATTAGATGGATCAATAAATGCAAATGTGAACTCTATTGTACTATTTTCCATAATCAATAAAGATAAGTCCTTTCTCTTAATATATGCAATTGTTTCATTAATCATATTACAAGTAGTCCCTCGGATAAACCAATAGAACTTCTTCAAAGTGATAGTTTGATGTGCATGCTTCCTGATTTGATTCAAAATTATATATTTCAATTGGATTTCTCATTTTGCATGGTTAAATTATATTTATTGAGGTATCAGTCAATTGGTCTGTCATTTGAGAAGTATTACCCTTTGAAATATCTTTCAATTTGTTTCTAAGTTGCATGTGCATTCCATAACACCTTTGAAGTGAGGAGTTTTCTTGAAAAACTATCTTTGAGGTTGAACATAAGATTGGAATTATAGTGACTCTATTGCCCATAGTTGATTAAGGCATTGGTCTTTCTTTTTCATTGGATTTTGGTCATAGTTTCATTTTTAAAAGTTTTGAGATACTATATCCATCGACTATATTCAGTTCATATCTTGAATCCATCAAACATTCTTTAAATACTTGCAACATTACATAAAACACTTTAATAATGCATTGCTCTTAGTTTTAGGATCTCAAAAGTATTTTTCCATACTTTGAGAGAAAAGAGCTTGGAACACATATTATCTTCTCTAAAAAGCCCTAAGGATTTGGGAGACAATTCTATAGTATAGGCCTACTAGCCTTGGTTTTGCAGAGCCAAAATTGCAGAAGGTAGAGACTTAGATCAGGTTGAAACCTTATTTATTGGCAAATCACTTGGGTTTCTCATCGTTGGATGGGAAAAATCCATAGGAAATCCAATCTGTTGATTTGAGCACCAACAGTCCTCATGGTGTTTTATGCATTAAAAGATGTCGAGAAGATTAATTTTGATTGGACAACGGGTGTAATGCCTTTATCAAAAGTTACACGAAGGATAGCCATTGCAGGATTGCACTGGGGTGAAAAGTGTCCATCTTAATATTGTGGTGTCGGCATCTTCAAAGTTAAAGTCGAGAACAAGTCGTGGTCAAATCAAAGTTAATCCAATAGTGGGCACAATCTCGTGAACAAAAGATGCGAGGAGGTTTCTCTTCAAGGCATCGCCCCTATGTGACACATGGCTAGTGGCGAGACCTGGCTAGGCTAAAAGGAAGATAAAGGCGAGTTAGATCACTTTTGATCGAATGGAAGGCATGATGCTTGGAACAAAAGATGCATGTTGTTTACAAATCACGGGAGCATGCCTAGCTGACAGGTGTCCATCCAGATATCTCAGCTAAGTGGGGTCAAAAGATAAATCATCAAGCAAATCATAGTAAATCTAATGGTTGGTGTGATGTCACTAAGAAAAGTTGCACATGGATTTATTCATCACGGGATCACATTTGGATGACATGTATCCACTTTAAGATCATGGGTCTGGGACTTTGAAAAGAGGTAAAGGTGGGTCTTATGTGTTTTAATCCAATGGTAGGTGTGATGCCTTGATCCAAAGATGCCCCAAGGGTACTCATCACAAGATCATGCCTGATTGACACCTGTCCAAGTTGATGAGGAAAAGTAAAGTGAGACTGAAGGTGCTACGTAGAGACAATTGAGAATGCCAAGTCTCATTTTGGGTTTCGGAGAAAGGAAGTTGAGAAAATAAAAATAGAATGGGATGAATTAAACAACAAGAAGATTGAAATCATTAACTTTCCTTGACCCATTGATGAGGTGTTTGCAGCATGGAAGGGAAGATATACCACAGATGAATCAAAGAAACATGAACACCCCATTGTTCCTTCAACAAGTGGCAGTTCTCCAACATCCCGAGGTGGTCAATGGTTGCAAAATGATTTTGTGCATAAAATAAAAAATAAAAAGGTTCCACTTGGTGAAGGCAGAACAATTTTGAAGTTGTTGCAAAGGCCCCATGGTCCAATGAGAAATTTCCTTTGAAATCTTGTAACAACTCAATTATTGGTTCTCTTGTATTTTTTCTTTCATTATGAGTCATTTATTTTGTCTTTTTCCTAAATGATCCAAAGCTTGTTACAATCCTGATTCTATAAAAGGATTTCCAAGAACATTTAGAAGGGTTGGAAAAAGTGAGTTATCAAGTTGCATATGAGTTTTTAGTGAGGGATATAGCAGATTGTATTAGACTATGTCAATATAGAATAGAAAGTTTCAGGTCTTTTTCTATTATTGAAGTGGTGTATATTTTGAAGCAAACTATATATAGGGACATGATTCTTCATACTTAATACAAATACTCTAGATTCAAGTCCCTCCTTTGTCTATTTCTTGAGTTGTGAGTTTTGTGATTCATTGCATAGAATTTATCTGTGTGTATGTTGTTACTCCTTAATTTTGATCTAGGATCAAATTAAATATTACTCTAGATAAGACATAGACTCATTTTCCGTGCACAAGGATTTTATAAGAAGTGTGGGTCTGGGTTAGTTGCACTTATGGCTTTGAATCTTTAACAATAGTTGGTTTCTATATTTTGCATTTACATTAAAGATATTGCCCAATGGATAAGGCACTATTCATAAATTAGTACTTTCTATAGTGATACATGTTTGGTTGGGTTTGGCTATATTTTGCAAATTTTAAAACAAAAACATTTCAAAACCATTTTAAGTATTGTGGTTGTGTGTTGTATGTTCTTCATGGTAATTGAGAATCAATGAATGAGTGGTTATCATTCAACATTTTCTTATCATCTTCTGTTGTTTAAATCCAGAGAGAGTTTTAAAGTGTTATACATTGAGATGGATTAGGTGTACCTACCTTGGTCTTGTAGAGCCAAAAGTGCAAAGGGTATTCTTGTCCCTATAGTTGGTCCAGTTACCTTAGATTTCCCCATATTTTGAACTAACCACTCCTTAAAATCCATCTATAATTATATTGGTAGCTTACAAAGCATAAAGTCATTTTAAAACACCAACAAAATGACAACTCTGCTGGGGAATAGCAATAAATTGTCATAAATAATGAAGGTTTCAAGTTGAGCTAGACTCCGGGCCGGCTTATTTGTTTGAGCTAGTAAGTTGACCATTTAAAGTAAAGAGTTATACTTTTCTTGTCCTATGGATTTGTTTCATTTTTGAAAGATTGTCGTGACTTGCTTAGCCCCCTTTTTGTTATCCTTTGTCTTGTGAAATTGCTTATTGTAGTATTCATATAACTAAGAGCTAGTGTTGTACTTTCCCAACCTGTGTTGGGTGGTGACTCGAATAAATCTTTGCAAAAGTGCTAAGTAATAGATATTATTTTATACACACTTTCTCAATATGAGTTATAGAAATACTAGATCCTTGATGAAAGTTCATCTTGAAGATAAACTAGAAGGTGAGATTCCAACTACCTCTAGAGTTGGTTAGCCAAGGAAAGAAAAGAATGACATGATTATTCCTAAGGCTTGGAGACAAAAGAGGAACACTAGGGTAGAAGATCCAATCCAACACAGCTAGGAAGGAAATTCATCAAAATTTTAAGAGGTTGTGGAGATAGGATTGGGTGTGTATGAGGATTACTATTCTCCTGATGATAGAGGAGAGGAGGGATCATGAAATAAAAAGAAATTAATCCATAATGAACCTCAAGGACATAATAGGAGGTCCAAAAGAAAATGTAGAGGTGAAGAGGATAGGAATTCCCCTTGTGCTCCAAGCTCTTTACCCTCAGACAGACCTCATGTCCCTAATCACAGAAGAGATAGATTTCATGTAGAAGTTTCAGAATCTGAAATCACTCTCCCAGATTCTAAAAATATCTTTGAAGAAGTTGATGAATTGGAGAGGAGAATCTAGGAGCAAATTGTCATCAGACAAAAGAGAGAAAAAAAGGAGAATATGATAAGACAAGCTCAGATCAGATTTGAACAGTTAAAAAGACAATTTCTATACTTGGAGGCAATAAAATATAATGTATCACCTAAGAAGGTTGAAGAGGAACATGTCATCCATCAAGTTTTTGATACTCAAAAACCTAAGGATAAGGGAAAGAAGAAGGTGACAGGAGTTGAAATAAATGAGCCTGTGAGTCACACGATTCCAGTAGATCTGATGTCTAAATTGGAAACTGATCTTGAGAAGCTAAAAGGGAGATATATATCATAGTTAGAGAGCTTGAGAAAGTAGAGTTGGAGACTTTTTCTTTAGAGATGAAGAAGAAGATTGATTTTTTCAGGCAGTCTTATGGGCCTTCTCATATTATTTCCTTTTCCTTATCACCTGGTGGGAATGATGGAAATCTTGTTAAGAAAATAAAAAAAGTTCCACCACCAGATAGTGTTGGGATTGGTACAATATCAAATGCCAAAGCATCTAATTCCTAGAATTATAGTTCATTCCAAAGGAGACTGGTTCATGTATAAAGGTACAAACAATTCCCTTTTCTTGGTATTCCTGGTTATCCTAATGCAATTTTAAATGAAAATAGAGATAAACTTCCTAAATTTGCTGGAAATAATGTCATCACTTGAGAAGAGAATTTAAAGAAGTTTACTGATATGATGGATGGGTATGAAATTGGAAATGATGATGTAATGATGAAAATTTATGTTCAGACACTAGTTGAGGATGCTAGGGATTGGTTTAGAGGATTACCTCATGATTGTGTGGCTTCCATGGATGAATTTAAAAATTATTTCAAGGATTAGTATAGTGAGAAGACTAATGAAGGATTCATGTTGAATGAATTTAACAATATCAAGAAAAATCCAAATGAAGAAGTTGTTGAGTTCAATATAATATTCCAAAGAGCCATGCACAAGCTTTTCCAAGTAATGAGGCTCGATGACAAGGTATGTCTTGCAACTTATTTAAATGATTTTGATGCTAAGATGGGATATCTTCTTAGGGACAAGAATCCTAGAGACATTAGGGAAGCTTATAAGATAGATGTTAATATTAAGAATAATAGAAGAGTATCAGGGAAAGTGGATAGAAGGGAAGATTGAAAGCCTACTAGGTTCAATAAGAAAGAATCAGATAAGTCCTCTAATGTGAAACCTAAAGAGGAGGATAGTTTGAAGCATATTATAAATTTTATAAAGGATTTTAAGCCTAGAGAAAATAAGAATAATAGGGCTTTCAATACTGATAAACCATCCTTTAGCAATTTTAACCGACAGCCAATGATGCAGAATTGCCTTATAAAACCTAGTGGAAGGATGGGAAGCCTGTTCTCCCACAAAATAAAGATAAAACTAATTATAAGACTTTTTATCCTTTGCAAAAGAACTCTTTTAACATGTGTGATGATGTTTCATGGTGTGTAGCTTGTTAATCCCCACATAAGCTTGATTATTCTGTTGTTGCCTTGAATGTATCTGCAAATGAGGAACAAGGAGATGAGGAAGATGACTAATATGATGAACATGGTTGTGTTATGACTTCTTCACATCTATGTGCTGAAGTAGATTCTACAAATGAGATTGAAAACTAAGATGTGTATGGCTCACAAAGTAGAAAAGAAGTATATCATCAACAAGTTTTTTCTGATGAAGAAGAAGAGGAAATTAATGATATAAGATGTAATGCAGAAAAAGGTGAGGAACCCACTATGTTAAGAAGACCTTGTGTTGAAGAGATAGAACAGATCACTGCTGACATGGTTACTCAAGAAAGGAGTAACTATACTTTGAGAAACATAATAGTTGGTAATGCAGATGGAAAACCACCTAGTTTTTTCATTAAGGAAACCAAAGCAGGCACTAAGCAGCCACAAGAAAAGGGAAAATCTACTGAGGGTGTTAAGAAGATAAAGGTTAAGAAAGGAAAAAAGTCCAATGGTCTAAATATTGTGTATAAGGTAAAATCAAAGATGCAAGAAAAAAGTGTTCCCCCTCCTCCAAAGGATAGTAAGAAACCAAAGAGAGCTGAACCAAATTTGGCCACTCAGATTGAGGATGAAAATATTATTATGAAACAAGATTTATCTGATATAAAGTACACCCCTGTTGATATGGGGAAACTGTCATCATAGATTACTGTCAAGGTTCCATTGTTAGAAATGATGAGAAGTGGGGAACATAAAGAAAAATCCCTGACATGGGTGAATGGTGTATCTTCCACAAATATTCAAAAACTAGAAGGTAGTGAGAAAATGGGAAATGTAGAGGATAAATCTAAAAACAAGGGAAAGGAGTCAGAAGAAATTGTTTCAAAGATCCCTCAGATTTACCTAGACACTAATGTTGTGAATACTTCCTTGGGAGTTGTAGATCCTTTTTTCTTGACTTTGGTTATAAATGGTAAAATGATAAAGAACTGCATGATAGATTCTGGAGCATATAACACTATTATGCTTGCAAAGGTAATGAAGTCTATGGGATTCCAAGTTGATAATCCCTATGGAAGATGTTAGGAAATTAATTATAGAGAAATAACTATCATTGGTACTATTAAAGATTTGCCTTATACGTTGGCTGCATATCCTAACAAAATGCTGACAATGAGTGCCTTAGTTGTTGATATTCCTCCCCAATATGGAATGTTATTATCAAGAAAGTGGAGTGCTTAAATGGGAGGGAGTATTCAATGTGATTTATCCTTTGAAACTTTCAACATTGATGGTGAAAATATCAAAGTGTTGGATGATATTAGTTTTGGTTACTGATCATGTTGTTGGTATTCATGTTTTGTCACTGACGTCAACATATATTTATGTGGAGAGGACAGACTGGTTACTTGACTAGAAGAAGCGTATAGACACTGTATGGATGATTTAGAATGATCAAAGTTGGATTTATGTAGAAGGATGTGTGTTGAACTTATTCCTAAGGTTGCTTGGATTTATGTTGCGTATTGCGGATGTTACAGTTGATTTGGTGAAGATTGGTTTCTAGATTGTAACTATGATTCTGGACAGAGCAAGTCTCTATGTTTCTGGTATATCTTTCTGGAAAAGATATTTCAGGTGATGCAAACTTACTAGTGGATAGCCAACATATGTTAGAATAATGGGTTGATTTTGATTGTGGTTTGGGTATTGGTGATGTCAACTATGTCGTGTATTCTAAAGGAGACCTATTTGCTGGCTGACTTCAGACATGTAGTGTGTAAAATGAATTATGAGCATGGATTGCGGATCTAGAAGCATAATTGATGGATTGAAAATAATTTTTATTTGTTATAGGTACTATGTGTATCTTAGAAAGGGGTTAAATAATTATTTGTATATTAGAAATCCTTAATTGGCTGACCTAATTAATTATTTGTGTATTAGGAAAGCTTAACTGGCTGACCTAATGAATTATTGTAAGAGGGTATATATGAGTGATCTTTTCTTTTGAAAAGATGTGACAGAGATTAAAAGGAAAGAAGAAGTGAAAGTTGTGAGGCTTGTTTGGTTGCTGGATGTAGAGCAAAGTTTATGAGAAGAGTACTTCATTGGAACTGACCAAGCAAAGACAGCTACTATCAGATAGTTCATTGGATTGTATATTTTATTTATACACTTGTTCGGATTGTAAATCCTTGAGGGTGGCTTTAACCTTATTTAGGCAGTGTGCCTTGGTAGTGAGCCTACTATTTCCTTTGACTCCTAACATGGTCTATCTCCTAACATGGACTATGTACTATAATGTTGTAACAAGCTCCTAACAGGGCTAAATATTTTAACATGGATACTATACTCTCAGTACATGATTTGTGGGTGTTAATTCCCACTGGGGTTTTACCTTTAATAGGGTTTCCTTGACAACAAATATTGTGTTATGGTGTTGGCATTTACTGTGTTATCATTTACATTTGTAGATTTGGTTTATAAAGTTTAAAGTTTAATAATATATATCATAACTGATTCACCCCCCCTCTCAGTTGTCTTGTGGATTGTTATTCCTAACAATTGGTATCACAGCTTGTATTCCTTAGAGATAAATTTTAACAGCTTGATGTGATCTTGAAGATGACTTACTATAGGAAGGATAGTCCGAAGTTTGATCCCGAAAACTTTGACAGTTGGCAGAACAATATGAGAACACATTTGTTATGTCTAGGAATTGACACCTGCATATAGAATGAAAGTACAAGCTATAGAGGATATTATACCTTTGACACCAAAATTTACTATATAGATGTTGATTGGAAAGCTAACTACATTTGAGGTCACAGAATTGGGAGACACTTTACCTAAAATTGAGTTAGCATTCAAGACAACCGTTCACAAGAACAAAAAGACCTTATCTAGAAATGCAAGCACCAGCAATAATGATCTAAGAGAAGAACTTGGAGCCTATGCAGATGAATGGGCACAGATACAAGAATAAGAAAGAAAGCTAGATGAAGTTGTGGCACTAATTTCTAGAAGAGAAAAGAGAGGCAAGGGAAAGTTTGAAGGCAAATTACCTTTGAAATGTTTTTCATGTAACAAGATTGGTCATTTTCCATCTAGATGTCCTACAAGAGTTCCAAAGCACAAACCTAAGTTTTTCAAGTCTAAGTATTCAAAAGACAAGGAATGTTATTATGCCTGTGAGGGTATATCTGATGATGATGGTGGTGGTGGTGATTATGATGAAATTAGATTTATTGCTATTAAGGATAATGGACCTATGCATGAAGAAAAGGCCTTAGTATCCCGAGTTGAAAAGAAATATGAATGGGTTATAGACAGTGGTTGTTCACACCATATGACTCGAGATAAAAAAAAGTTTTTTAGTTTGAAAAGACATGATGGTGGTGTTGTTATATTTGGTGACAATACTCCTAAGCTTATTATTGGAGTTGGATCTATTTCTTTGGATGGAAAGACTAACACTGACAATGTATTGCTCATTGATGGACTTAAGCATAATCTGTTGAGTGTTGGACAGTTAGTGGACAAGGGTTATCAATTGAAATTCATTGATGGGAAATGATCTATCAGAAGTAAAGTAGGAGACTTGATCACATCTGGTACTAAATCCAGAGGTAATGTATTTAAATTGAACACATCTGAAGCTTCTTGTTTTATTGCAAAGTTTGATGACAGTTGGTTATGGAACAAAAGATTTTGTCACGTTAACTTTGATAACATTGTGAAGGAAAGTATTAAAAAAGTAGTAATAGATCTACCTAAGATTTTAAATCCATCTAACACTATGTGTAGAGAGTGTGTTATGGAGAAGCAGGCTAGAAGCACTTTCAAAAGCAAAGCTTATTCAGCAAAAGGGAAGTTGGATTTGGTACATATAGATCTGTGTGGTCCTACAAGAACAAGATCGTATTATGGTGAAAGGTTTAGTGTAATTTCTATTATAATATGGATTTCATTCTTTGTTATTTCTATTGTGATAAGGGTTGTATTTCTTAAAGTGAAGTTTGAAGCATTTAATGAATTGTTGGATGATATCATTTTGGAGGCAATGATAAGATGAGTAAAAAGTTTGCTAAAGAAATGGAAAATGAATTCAAGATGTCAATTGATTGGTGAAATGAAAATTTTTCTTGGTTTGCAAATTAATCAGAGTAAGAATGGCATTTTTATATCTTAGACGAAGTATCTTAAGGAAATGTTGAAAAAGTTTAGAATGAAATATTGTAAACATGTTGGGACACCTATGGTGACTGGAAACAAACTGACTAATAGTGATGAGACTCAAAGTGTTGTTTAGAAAAAGTACACATAAATGATTGGAGGTCTACAATACCTAACTCACACCAGACCAGATATTACCAATGCAATTGGAATTGTGGCTAGATATCAAGAATATCTTAAAGAGACAATAAAATATGGACTGTGGTATGAAAAATCAGAAGATTTTACTTTACAAGCTTAGACCGATGTTGATTGGGAAGGTAATGTGGATGAAGGGAAGAGTACAAGAGGTGGTGCATTTTTCCTTGGAAAAAGATTGGTTTCTTGGTTGAACAAGAAGCATAACTGTATTGCTCAATCTACTGCCAAGTCAGAGTATGTTGTTGCTACAATAAATTGTACACAAGTTGTTTGGATGAAACAAATGCTGGAGGACATTGGAATAATTTTCAAAGAACCAGTGGTTATCCATTGTGATAAAACTAACACAGTGAATATGTCGAAGAATATTTTAATGCATTCAAAGACTAAACAAATTTCTATTAAGTGTCATTTCTTGAGGGAGAAGGCAGCAGATAAAGAGATTAAACTGGAGTATATTAGCACAAAGGAACAGATAGCATATATATTTACTAAACCTTTTCCAAAAGATGCTTTTGAATATCTCATAGGAATGCTTAGGATAGTGGCCCCTCCTAGTGGTAATTAAATGATGCAAATGTGCATCAATCCAGTGGATCTCAGAGCTATATCATTCTTTAGACTTGATGTGTGGATCTACTCCTTAGGGGGGGTGATCACAGGAGAACACTATGGAGTACATTTGGGTGATCTTGCACCTAGTTGATGGACATGAAGATTTGAAAAAGCTACACCTTACAGAAGACTACAGATGAGTTATGGCACCCTTTTCCATTGCTTCCAAAGGGGGAAGGAATCTATGTGAAAATCCCTACTGTTTTGAGAGATTTGTGTTGAGGATATTGAGAAGATTGTATTGAGAGAGAGTACTTTTGGGTTGATACATATGGATTTTCCCATATGTTGCTATCAATGCCAAAGGGGAGATTTTTGGATGATATCAGTTTTGGTTACTAATCATGTTGTTGATATTCATGTTTTGTCACTGTTGTCAACATATATTTTTATGGAGAGGACGGACTGGTTACTTGACTGGAAGAAGTGTATAGACACTGTATGGATGATTCAAAATGATTGAAGTTGGATTTATGTAGAAGGATGTGTGTTGACCTTATTCATAAGGTCTCTTGGCTTTATGTTGCATATTGTGGATGTTACAGTTGATTTTGTGAAGACTAGTTTCTGGACTCTAACTATGATTCTAGACAGAGCAGGTATCTATGTTTCTGGTATATCTTTCTGGCGAAGATATTTCAGGTGATGCAAGCTTAATGGTGAACAACCGACATATATAGGAATAATGGGTTGAGTTTGATTGTGGTTTGGGTACTAGTGACGTCAGCTATGATATGTATTCTGAAGGAGACCTATATGTTGGCCGACTTCAGACATGTAGCGTGTAAAATGAATTGTGAGCGTGGATTGTGGATCTGGAAGCATAATTGATGGATTGTAAATAATTTTCACTTGTAATAGGTACCGCATGTATCTTAGAAAGGGGTTAAATAAATTTTTTTATATTGGAAAGCCTTAATTGGCCAACCTAATTAATTATTTATGTATTAGGAAAGCTTAATTGGCCGACCTAATAAATTATTGTAAGAGGGTATATATGAGTGATCTTTTCTTTTGAAAAGATGTGATAGAGATTAAAAGGAAAGAAGAAGTGAAAGATGTGAGGCTTGTTTGGCTGTTGGATGTAGAGTAGAGTTTATGAGAAGAGTACTTCATTAGAACTGACCAAGAAAAGACAGTTGCTATTAGATAGTTCACTGGGTTGTGTATTTGTTTTATACCTTGTTGGGATTGTAAATCCTTGATGATGGCTTTAACCTTCTTTGGGTAGTGTGCCTTGGTAGTGAGCCTACTATTTCCTTTGACTCCTAATAGGGTCTATCTCCTAACAGGGAATGTGTACAATAATGTTGTAACAATCTCCTAATAGGGCTAAATCTTTTAACAAGGATACTATACTCTCAATACATTATTTATGGGTGTTAATTACCACCAGGGTTTTACCTTTAACAGGGTTTCCTTGACAACAAATATGGTCTTATGGTGTTGGCATTTACTGTGTTATCATTTAACATTTGCAGATTTGGTTTATAAATTTTAAAGTTTAATAATCTATATCACAAGTGATTCACCCCCCTCTCAATTATCTTGTGGAATTTTATTCCTAACACAAAGTGTCCTAGGAAACTAGGACTTCTCACATGATTGAGGAAAATGAAGATGATAATATGAATTGTTTTTTGGGCACTGATGTTGGTTATGTCCAACTGCAAGATAGAAAAGGTTGAAGGAAAAGTTTAGCATGTGCTTTTATCTAAAGATAAAGATAATTTGACAGACCAAGGTGACTTATGGATTATGTATTTTGATGGTGCAAGATCTAAGGAGGGAGATGGTGGAGGAGTTTTGTTGATATCTCCTAGTGCTAAGACTTTCAAATTTTCTTTCACTTTATTGTTTATATGTACAAATAATATTGTAGAATACAAGGATTTTATGATTGGATTGAGGTTGGCCTCAAGACATGGAATAAGAAATCTCAGAGTAATTGGAGACTCTAAATTAGTAATATCTCAGCTTAGATCCAAGTATGCTTCAAAGAACCAAAGACTGAAGAAATATAGAAATGTTGTTTGGGATGAGTTGGAAAATTTTGATGCATTCAGTATTGACTTGATGGATAGAAGCCAAAAAAAATGTAATATTTTCTAGCCAATATTTATTTGAGGCCAAAATATATCAAATTTTTAGGAATCTTCAAGATAAAGGTTTAATCTAGGCCTTCCATACTACATAATGTTGAAACCTGATAGGTTTTTAAAATCGATTTGGATATTTTGTGATTCTTACATTGTGAAACAGACTTTGGAAACAAGGAGATGGATTTCAGTGGATGTGGGGAAACCTTGGGTGGTAAGGATACAATTTTTGGTAAGGATGTCCTACAACTAAAATCAAATAGAGTTCCAAAGGGATTAGTTATTCTTGAGAGAGCATTCGATAATAAGGATACGTCCTTTTTTGCAAAGACTGTAAACAAACCAGAGGATTTGGAAGAAGTAAATCTAGGAACAGATGAAGCTCCTAAGAATATATATACTAGCAGGAAGCTATCTCTTAAACATATAAATTTATTATTTGGTCTTATCAAGAAGTATAGGTATGTTTTTTCATGGTCTTATGATGATTTAAAGTCCTATAGAGAAGATCTTTTTCAGCATGAGATTCCTTTGAAGGATGGCACAAAGCCTTTCAGAAAAAAATTGAGACCTGTTAATCCCACATTGGCACCAAAGATGCAAGAAGAGTAGAAGAAAATGAGAGATGTGAGAATTATAAAACCCATCAGACATTCAACATGGGTATCAAACTTGGTTCCAGTAAGAAAAAAGAATGGAGACATCAGACTCTGTGTGGATTTAAAAATTCTAAACATTAATTCATTAAAGGACAACTATGGTTTGCCCAAAATGGAAGCCATGCTACAAAGATTCACTGGATCTGAATTGATGTCAATGATGGATAGATTTTATGGATACAACCAAGTTATGGTCAAGGAATCTGAGCAATTCAAGACTGCATTTACCACACCATGGGGTACCTATGTATATGTTAGAAAGCCTTTCAGTTTGACAAATGCTGGGGAAAATTTTAAGAGAGCCATGGATGTGGAATTTGTATATTTCATTAATAAATTCTTAGTGGTTTACCAAGATGATCTTATAGCTTATTCATCAAAGTAAGATCAGCATTGTGGTCATCTTGAGAAAAAATTTGTAAGAGATTTGGAGTATGGGGTTTCACTTAACCCAAAGAAATGTACTTTTGGGGTCATAAAGGGAAAGATTCTAGGGAATATTGTTTCTCAAGATGGAGTTAGGATTGACCCTGAAAGGGTTTTTGCCATTGAAAAGTCCCCTCAGCCCAAGAATATCAAAGGCATTTAATCTTTCTTTGGACAAGTGAATTTATTGAGAAGATTTATTACAAATTTTGCAGAAACCAGTACTCCTATTTCTACAATGTTGAAGAAAGGAGCTAAGGTAGAATGGAATAAAGAATCATATAAGGATTTCTCATACATTAAGCAAGTTATCAAGGATGCCCCTATTGGGAGGACACCTGATTATAGCAAGCCTATGCAAATTTTCTCCTTTGCTTCATACCATACTATTGTTGTTGTATTGCTAAAGAAGAATTTAGAGGGTTTTGAACAACCCATTTCCTTTTTCATCAAGTCCTTAAAAGAAGCATAATTGAAATATGACATCATAGAGAAGTAGGCATATTCTTTGGTCAAGGCTATTAAGGCTTTTAGATGTTACTTGGTGGGAGAAACCATAGTTGCTTATGTTCCTAGTGTTGTTGTGAAGGACATTTTTGTACAACAGGAGGTTTCAGGAAGAAGATGTATACGAATAAATAGAATCCAAGAATTTAATATAGATATTCACATCACAAAGTTGGTTAGAGGCCTAGGACTTGAAAATCTTATGGCTCAGAGAAACTTGGATGGTAATCATATAAGCATGCTGGAAGAAGAGAAAAGGCCTTACATTTGTGATATAGATTGTTGTGAATGGTACAAAGATGTCATTGGATACTTGCAGAGAATGATGTTTCCTCCTGAGATGGATGAAAATAAAAAGAGAACAGTCAAGTTGCATGTTGTTAAGTATGTCATTTTGAAAGGTGAGTTGTGGTGGAGAAGCAATGAAGGAGTCTTGCTCAAATGTGCAGACCATAACAAGTCCAAGGACCTGTTAAAAAAAATGCACAATGGTGTGTGTGGGGGCCATTACATGACTAAAACCATTGCACATAAGATTTTGAGATCTGGTTTTCGGTGGCCTACCATTTTTAAGGATGCTCACCATTTTGTCAAAAAATGTGATGCTTGCCAAAGATTTGTAGGTAAGCTCAAATTTGGTGGAAATTTACTTTTAAAGCCTATCACAGTTGAAGCAGCTTTTCAAAAGTGGGGAATGGACTTTATTGGAGAGATCCCTAACAAATATAGTGGAGGTCACTCATGGATTCTAGTGGTAGCTGATTATTTTAATAAGTGGGTTGAAGTTATTCCCACTACGAGAGCCACCAGTAAGGTTGTAATTGAATTTATGTTGTAGAACATCCTCACTAGGTTTGGTTTCCCAGAAACGATATTGGTCTTAAATGGGGTACTTCATTTCTGAAACTCATTATCAATCAAATAAACTATCAACATTGAAAATCATATCAGAATGGTTATTAACTTGCTTAGTTCAGTGAGTCTTATCTTTTATTGATTTATCTTTGGTCATGTTTCTATGCTACCCCAGGATATAACTCAGTGATGAGAGTGGTCGTGATGGTTCATGATCCTTTTTTGTCTTCTATTTGTAGAGTGTTTTTCATAAATTTTTGGGCCACATATGTCATATTCTTTAGGATCGATAGAAACATTCCATTTCTACAATTTTTTTTGTTTTTACTTAAAGGGATTGCATTATTGCTTTAAATTTTTGTGTCATGATGTGTTGCATCTATTTTTCCATATTAAATAAAGTTCTCATGATAAAAGTGCACTTATGAAATCAATGTTTCCTCATTACTAACTCTTCTCTGTCTAATTTTGTCTTTCTACTAACATTTATTCATTTAATATTTAGCAATATTTTTTATTTTTGAAAAAATTGTCCCCCCTGTCAATTTCTGCCCAATTTTTTGAGGGGGAATCCTACCTCCATTATGTCAATCCACTAGGGCATGATCTTTTATTTTTCTTTGAATCAACGCTCATAATAGCATTGCCTCAAAGAATGGAAAAATCTAGACATCCAAAAATGGTTCACACCTATGTTCCTATTTTAACATGTCTTATATCTTGTGTAATTCCGCACTCAATTGATTACTAATATTTCTCTCATAACATGTGTCTCTTTGGCTGAAATGATCATTTTAAAGTTATTATCATAATCAATCAAATCATGTCAAATCCTTATCAACTCATTATCATCAATCTATGACATTTTCAACATTCATCAATGCATCATCATTTCAAATCATGCCATCATTTGCAAATCAATCTAAGGCATTTTCAAAGTTCATAGATGCCTCATCATCATCAAATCTTCCTAAATCAATCATAATCCATCCTAAATATTCCTAAACAAATCCTAGTAGATCCTAAACATTCCTAAATCATATCAAATCTTCCTAAACTTATCTATGTCAGGCCTAATTCCTTCCTAATAACTCCAAGATCATTTATAACTCATTCAATCCCCTTTCAAATCAATCCAAGGCATTGTTAAAGTTCATCAATGCCTCATCATTTCAATAATTTCAAATCATTTCAAACCTTATCAATCTCTTACAAAATCAATTCTTCGACATTGTCAAATATCATCAATGCCTCATCATCAAATCAATCCATGTCTTATCAATCTCATCATTTTCGAGAGCATTGTCAAATTTCATCGATGCCTCATCATCGTTAGTCTATTTAGTGGCATTGTCAAAGTTCATCAATGTTGTTTCAAATAAACCTTATCAACCAGTTTCAAACTAATCAATTTGAGCGCATTGTCAAAGTTCATTGATGCTTTGTCATCATCAAAGTGATCCAAGTCAATTTAATATCATTGTCAAAGTTCATCAATGCTATTTCAGATCATCATCATCAATCATTTTTATCATTATTTGAGTCATTGTCAAAGTTCATCGATGCCTTGTCATTTTCTAAACCATGTCAAAACCATCAGAAGTTTTCCTAATCCTCATCAAATCATCCAAACCAAGTCAATTCTGCATCAATGTCATCATTCGGTCAATGATTAACTAATTTTTCCTCTTGGGATGAATAGCCCATAGTCTATCCCTATGTCCTATTTGAATAAATAAATTGACTTTATTTATTTTGACTTCCCTATGTCTCCACAATTAATTAATTCCTATTAATTAATTGACTAATTTTTCATTTCGAATTTCCTAAATTCCTATTTTCCATTTTGTGGGAATTAATGAGTTTTAAAAATCAAAATTCCCTCCTACTAATTAGTGTCCATTTGTCATGGTTGTCATAGTTCATGACACTTTCCTCTTTTCCTTTGTCATAATGTGTCATACTTCATAACAAATTTCCCTTCCCTTCTCCACACTAATTTTCCAAATTTATTTCTTAAAATTTGTCATAATGTTTCATAATATGACACTTTTCTAATCCAAGTCTCCAATCATGACATTTTTCCATTTGTGCACCTAATTGCTGTGTGCATAAATGTTGTCACACTTCTATGAGTCATTCCATTCAAGGTTTCTCAAGAATGAGGCCTCAAATATCGATCCATAGTTCTCTAGTCACGGATGTGTGAAAATGTAAAATGAAGGCCCTCAGATTGACCTAGTTGTGTCTATTGCAAATACGCCATGAAACGAGAGATTCGAATGTATGAAAATAAAATCTAATCTAAATGATAACAATGCATATTAGTCTATGAAAGGAAATATGAATGCAAATCTAATCTATGGAAATAAACATGATTCTAATCTACATGAGGAGCCATGAATGCAAGAATAAAGAAAACAAGAAGAGAGCTTGAGTGCTCAAATTCTCCTCCAAAGTTGCTCTCCAAACCTGCAGCATAACAATACTATGAAAACCTAATATGAAAATGAGAAGGATAGGTCTCCTTTTAAAGGAAAGTGAACGATTGAGATTAAGAGGCAAAAATCAAAGGCTACAATTAAGAGGCAAAAACCCACCACTTAGAAAGATGTGAAGAAAAAGAGATTTTTATTTAATTTTTAATTTAATTCATTTCCTTTTTCAACAAAT
>MU227884.1:2808754-2828540 GCA_018584345.1 Thuja plicata
TAAATATTTTAATTAAATAAAAATGGTCAAACCTTAGGAAATATTGAAATAATTGAATTAATTACAATTTGATCAAGGAAATTGATTTGAATTGAAAATGTTTCAAAGCATTGATTCAGAAATTTGACAAAATGATAAAATAATAAATGGGGCCCAAAGTCTAGGCAACCATTTTAGGGTGCATACAATTGCCATTTCTGCAATTTGGTTCTCTTATTCTATAAATTGAGATGAATTTATCTCATTTTGCTGACCATTCTTTCCTAGTATTCTCATATTCATTATAGTAATTTTGCTTTCAATTTGTGAGTGAATGTTGTCAAAGTCAATATCAACATCAATCCATTTCAATGGAGAAGAATGGAGAACATTGGAGCATAATTTGAAGGGGGCGTTTGAGTTTTTATGCAAATTTTTATTCAATGGCTTTAATGCTAGATTAGATTAGGTTTGCACGATGTTTTGAGGTTCTTCGGTTGCCTCTATTATGCATTCTAACCCTTTTTCTTGTCTTACATTTTCTTTTAAATGATCCTGAAAGAAAAATTCAAAAAAAAGTATATAAAGTTCTGGAAATATCCTAAAAATTGCAAAAGCATCGTGAAAAGCACAAAAAAATAATATTTCAAAAATCCTAAAAATTAAAATATCATAAAAAATCCAAAATAATAAATGTCATTTTATGAAAGTGCTTTTTGCATCATGTACATAATCTTTTTTCTTGTCATCAACAAATTGTCCTTTGCAACAAGACAAACATTTAAGTAGACGCAATTTGAAGGCTCATCAGAAATTGTGCTTAATGGAATCATGCATTAACAGATGAACTATCCAATCACATCAGAAATCAATCAAATCAAACTTGTCAATGAACTAATAAAACAACAACATTAATCCATCCTTTATCAAATTTTCAAACTTTTCATCTACAGGATGTGGTATACTCAAAACTAGAGGATATCAGTTTAAGAAAAGGTACTTCATTGTTGAAACTCATTATCAATCAAACAAACCATCAACATTGACAGTCAGATCAGAATAGTTGTTAAATTGCTTGGTTCAATGAGTCTTATCTTTTATTGATTTATCTCTGGTCATGTTCATATGCTACTCCGAGATATCACTGAGTGATGAAAGTGGTCAGGGTGGTTCATGATCCTTAAATTTTCTTTTTGTCTTCTATTTAAGGGGTTTTTTTCATAAAGTTTTGGGGCACACATGTCATATGCTTTAGGATGGATGAAACATTCCTTGTCTACAATTGTGTTTGTTTTTAAGCAAATAGATTGCATTATCGCTCTAACTTTTTGTGTCATGATGCACTGCATCTATTTTTCCATATTAAATAAATCTCTCATGACAAAAGTGCATTTATGAAAGCAATGTTTCCTCATTACTACCTCTTCTCTATCTAATTTCATCTTTCTACTAATATTTCTTCCATTAATCTTTAGCAATCATTTTTATTTTTCAAAAAATTGTCCTCCTATCAATTTCCACCCAATTTTTTGAGGGAGCATCCTACCTCCATTCCG
Organism: Thuja plicata; assembly: GCA_018584345.1. NCBI lineage: Eukaryota > Viridiplantae > Streptophyta > Pinopsida > Cupressales > Cupressaceae > Thuja > Thuja plicata. The sequence goes on from MU227884.1 coordinate 2,810,290, forward strand.
TTGATCCACTGGGGCATGATCTTTTATTTTTCTTTGAACCAATTCTCATAATCGCATTGTCTCAAAGAGGGGAAAAATGTAGACACCCTAAAATGGTTCACACCTATGTGCCCCCTTTTAACATGTCTTCTATCTTGTGTCATTCCTTGCCCAATTGATTACTAACATTTCTCTCATAACCCATGTCTCTTTGGTCGAATTGATCATTTTCAAATCATTATGAGAATCAATCAAATCATGTCAAATCTTTATCAACTCATCATCATCAATCCATGGCATTGTCAAAGTTCATCGATGCCTCATCATTTAAAATCATGTCATCATTTTCAAATCAATCTAATGCATTGTCCAAGTTCATTGATGTGTCATCATCATCAAATCTTCCTAAATCGATCCTAATCGATCATAATCAATCCTCAATCTTCTTAAACCAATCCTAGTTGATCTTAAATGTTCTTAAATCATATCAAATCTTCCTAAATCAGTCCATGTTAGCCCTAATTCCTTCCTAATTACTCCAAGATCATTTTAAACTCATTCAATCCCCTTTCATATCAATCCAAGGCATTGTCAAAGTTCATCGATGACTCATCATTTAAATCATTTCAAATTATTTCAAACCTTATCAATATCTTTAAAAATATATTCTTTTGTGTTTTCAAAGATCATAAATGCCTCATCATCAAATACATCCATGTCTTATCAATATCATCATTTTCGAGAGCATTGTCAAAGTTCATTGATGCCTCATCATCATCAGTCCAATTAATGACATTGTCAAAGTTCATCAATGTTGTTTCTAATCAACCTTATCAACCATTTTCAAACCAATCAATTTGAGCACATTGTAGAATTTCATTGATGTCCTGTCATCATCAAACTAATCCAAGTCAATTCAATAGCATTTTCAAAGTTCGTCAAAGCTATTCATCATCATCGGTCATCATTATTTGAGCATATTGTCAAAGTTCATCAATGCCTTGTCATTTTCCTAGACCATTTCAAAAGCATGGAATTATTCTTAATCTTCATGAAAACCATCCAAACCAAGTCACTTTCACATGAATGTCATTAATTTGGTCAAATGATTAACTAATTTGTCCTCTTGGGATGAATAACCCATAGTTCATCCTCATGTCCTAATTGAATAAAAAATTTGACTATTTATTCCCTCTTTCTTATGTCTCCATAATTAATTAATTCCTATTAATTAATTGACTAATTTTCCATGTTAGAATTTCCTAAATTCCTATTTTCCATTTTGTTGGAATTAATGAGTTTTAAAATTCAAAATGCCCTCCTAATTAGCCTCCATTTTTCATAGTTGTCATAGTTTATGACACTTTCCTCTTTTCCTTTGTCATAATTTATCATATTTTATGAAAATTTTCCCTTCCCTTGTCCACACTAATTTTACCAATTTGATCTCTTACAACTTTTCATAATGTGTCATAATATGACACTTTTCCAATTTGACTCTTCAATTATGACATTTTGTCATTTGTGAACCTAATTGCCCTTTCTGCAATTTGGCTCTCATCCTATAAATTGAGATCATTGTTTTCTCAATGAAACTTACCACTCTTTCCTACTATTCTCATAGTCATTATAGTCATTTTTCTTTCAATTTGTGAGTGCATTTTGTCAAGGCAAGATTACATTTTTAATGGAGAAGAAAGGAGAACATTGGAGCATCATTTGAAGGGGGTTTTAGAGTTTATTTGCTTTGTTTTTTATACCTTCATTTCAAATGGATTTAATGGTAGATTAGATTAGGTTTTTATGATGTTTTGTAGTTTTGTGGTTTCCTCTATTATGCATTCTAACCCTTTTTCTGGTCTTACAGTAAGATATCTTTAGTATTATTCTTACCATAAGAAGTAATGGATCCTCTACCACCAATCAAACAAGGAGTGTCATCACCAAATATTACAACACCACCATCATACATTTTCAAGCTCACAAACTTACTCTTATCTCTAGTCATATGATGTGAACATTCATTGTCAATCACCCATTCATCTTTTTCTTCAACTTGTGCAACCAAATTGACACTAGTACATAAACAACAATATATGACTAAAAAAACTACTAAATATTGTATATAAATGACTATCTTTTTGTCATGTGACCATTATTAGTTTATTTCCGATCATTTATCTCACGACCGAATTTATGACTAAACTATTGTAGTCATTGATTTGGTCATTAATTTAGTCATTAATTTAGACGTTAATTTAGTCATTGATTGTTGTTAACTAATCATTTATTTAGTCATGGTTGTGATATATTTAGTCATATATTTATTCATATATTTAATCATTAGTTTATTTATATATTAAGTCATTAATTTGTTCATTACTTTAGTCATATATTTAGTCTTTAATTTAGTCATTACTTTTAATCTTATATTTAGTCATATTAGGGCACGATGGAATCGTACCACCGTTCTCCTACTTGTAAAGAAGGTGTTCTTCCATTGAGCTAGTACCCTTCAAAGAATAATCTACCATGTATACTAGTACTTTCCATTAAACACGATTTCAAGTTTTTCCATCTATAGTTCACGGGTAGCAAAGCCTAAGGGGAGGATGACTAATGATAATCAAAAATCAATGGTGAAGTTATTCAATGTGCATTATACCTGAGAGTGAATGTGTAATAGATGTGAGTTTTGGTACAATCTTCAATGTGTTCATGATGGGAATCTCTTCTTCAAGAACTTATGATTATTTTAGAAACTATGAATTAATTACCAACCCTATGTATGTCATGTGAAGAGGTGTATTTAAAGTTATAGATTGGAATCACTGTCCTAACAAAGGATCCTCCACAGAATGAATCATGTTCCTTCTAAGTATTTCATTATCTCAAAAAGTGGATAAGAAAGGCACCACCTACAGGTAGAAAGAGGTCCCTCGTGAATGAACCTAAAAGAGGTCCATCAGATGTCCCATGAACAACACCCATATTATACAAATATCATGAGGTGTAGGGTGTAATGTTCTCCCAACTTAGTACATATTCACCTTGGGCCCTACTATCTATATGTGTACCCAACTCAATTTCAGCAATACAACTATCAATTTCTAGTAGCTAGTATGAAAAAAAAAGTGAGATATATATGTATATGACTTTTTGTGTGGACAAAATATAGGTAAATGGAAATCAGTTAAATGCAGGTCCTTCAAGAACAAAATTTAAGCATCTGCAAACATACATACTTCAAGTGATCAAGACCACCAATGTAAATCCTTGTAAGAAATCAATTCAAAGCCTTCACATGATTCATATTCCTTAAAAAATGGAACTAAAATGCATTCCATTTGACAAAAAAAAAATTAAGGATAAAGATAACTGAGGAATAAAGTCCAAAAATATTTATAACATGCCTTGGTACCAAGATCTATAAGAGTTATCATCATGTTGTTTTTAGCAATTTCAAATTTTGGCGACACAACTAGACACCTGTTAAAAAGAAATTTCAGGCACATCAAAAGCAATTGTAGATTAAACATAGGTACAGTATCTTAAAAAATGATATGACACAATAATCTCATAAATTCCTACCTTTCATAGCATGAAATGGCAGCATCCAAATCACCATGATTCTTATATATGACTCCCATGTTGCAAAATGCTTCAGCATACATAGGTCTTTGAAATGCAACTTTTTCATAATAGTTACGCGTCATATCATAATGCATATTTTTTAGTACACAACCCCTAAATTGTAATAAGAAGGTTGTATTACCAAACATAGACAACATAAATTACATAACTCTATATTGAATATTGATCATTCTCCATAATTCAAATAAAGAGAAAAGAGAACAAAAATAAAAATTCTACTCTGTTTGGCATAACTAAAATTTAAAATATTTATAAGCAACATGAGGATTTGAGATTTCCACCTTACAGTATAGTGGCTATCAACTTTAAGGGCTTCATGATACTTTTGAATCCCATTTTGGACATTTCCTGTGAGTTTCAAACTTGTCGCAATATTTGTCAAGACAATTTCTAGGTATTCCACAACAATAGCCTTCTAATATGCCTGCAACCAATAAACAGAAGAAAATTCAAATTAATTATGACCTTTCACAAACAAAAATATTTATAATCCGCATACTAAATAGAAATGATAACAACTCATATCCATAGCTTCATTGGCAGTTGTGATCCCAAGTTCACTAGGAACCCCTGTTGATGGGCCAGGTTCTGGTGTTGGTCTGGATCCACCTTGGGTCCAGCCTTCACCATTTGACTTGGGTATATCTGAGACACACAAGGGCCAAATGGCTAGGTGGGGGACCACTTCTTGGACAAACCAAGGGATCACCCACAATATTTTTTTAAAAGGAAATTATTTTTTTGTTTTGAATTTAAAAGAAAAAGTTATATATATATATATATATATATATATATATATATATATATATATATAATGAACCATAAGAGTACATATTTTTTTGGAGGATATTGAGCTTGATTGAAAATAGTAAAATTACTAAACATGGCATGGCGAGTACCATGAATTAGCTTATCATAAATATTTGAGATAAGATATTCAGATTCCTGTATTTAAAACTACCAAACTTTTCTTTCAACATCAAGCATTTGGGCAAGGGTTTATGCTTTCATCCTTGGCGTTTAAACTACAATACTTCTACATCATACAGGCACCAGCCCTAAATCCAAGTCATTACTACCAATAGATAACCAAGGAATATGTTCACATGCAATTACACAACCATTGAAAGATATTCAAATGCCACATCTACAGACTTCAATTCTATAAATGTTTGGTAAGATCAGAGAAAATATTTACAACAAAGTTATTCGTCGCATGATTCTTTTTTAAATTTACCAACATATATTCATCCATGCCTACAATCTGCTAAATAATAGGTTATTCTTATGTCATTCATTGCAGCTCACTACTAAAAGATGAGCAGGGTTCCCTTAAAGGTCTCCTAGTACATTTTCAATAAATTTACAACAATTATTGAAATTGGCCATCACATCATTGCTTAATAAAAACAATATAAGGAAATTAATTGTTTATTTATAAATATACCATCCAATAAGCTTTCCTTCTATAATTGTCCATGCTGAAGAAACATACGGTTATAGGAAAGAGAGCTCAAAAGTATGTAGCTCATCATTAAACCAAGACATTCCAAATAAATTACCCACCAATAATTTGGTGGGTAAAATGTCCAAATGATTACAACCTAAGTCTCCTCAAAACACACTCAACAATAAAAACATTAAAAATATGCTCCACAAAAGTTTTTCCATTCTAGAAAAGAAAGCTTTGAGCTAAATAGTTGAGCATTTAATACATGAGTTTCCACATAAAAGAAATGCACCTACATATATCGTTCAAAATATCTCAACCACATACCTCAACCACCTGTAACAAGTGTCCTTCCTCCTTGTACAAAACCCCACAATGTGTATAAGCACAAGCATTCTAAGGATCTAATCTAATAGATTTTGTAAAGCTTTGGGATCAATTTTGAGTCAATCCTTGCATCTGGAGACACATTATATTTCCAATATGAGCCTCAACATTACTTGTGTCTATTTTCAAAATAGTTTCATATAGAGATAGTGCATCCATCAAATTGTTCCTTGATTGAAGATGTAATGTCCCGCACGAGAATCCTTGGACACAAGGATTAATCAAGTACTAATATAATAAAAAATATTTAAAGAAGGAATTAACCAACATACAAATATATCGCAGTGCAGAAGACTTAATAGAATTCCAAAGATTCTCAAGCCCTTACTATGATCATGATTCATTTACCATCTACATGATTAGCATACAAGGTTCATCCATATTACTATGTTAACATACAATCAATGCTTTTTAAACCCAAAGTACAATTCCTACCATGGTTAATCATACAATATCATTTACCAAATTAAAATGCATATTCTAACACAATTGCATTAAATTACCCCAAGGTCAATCGATACTCAATCTATTCTCACTCGGGAAGATATGTCTCCAAAAAGGGTATCTGAAGATCCAGTTTGCATCTTCTGGTGGAGGATGAAAATTCCCTTTATCCATAATACGAGTAACTCTAGTAGTAAATTTGTATGAGTATACATGGGGTATTGTACGAGAATCTACTAGGAGAAATACGACAAAAGGGAAAAGTCCAATACAAGCAGCAGGATCTCGTACAAGACCATATAAGATACCATACAAAACTTACTTTGATTCATATGATATCATATAGCTACTCGTACGAGAAGTTGCATCTCCGGCCAAAGGAAAGAAAACATTAAAAAAGGTAAACTCTACACTAGGGAGCACCGAAAATGTGCAAACCGAGGAGGTAAACACTCGATAGCACAAAAAGCATAATTACAACATGAATATAAGCATCTAGATAATCTAACATCAAATACATATGCAAGAGCATAAAGAAACTACGTAAATCAATGAAAGTAACTCGAAGAAGAAAATGAGCAACAAGCTCCAATCCTATAGCTGGAGGAAGATTGTCTCTGTACTCTGATCCCTAGTAGTGGTATAGGTTAGCAATGCCTCCCAACCATGTGAAACCCGTAGGCACAACCCATCGTGCCCATGAAAATAATGACCTGACCACAATCATATAAGACACACACACCAACCAATGCATGACTCAAGGTACACATATGATCATGAATGCCAATGCAGTATTCCGGGTCACTACTCAAGACACACTATAGGATACTATGTAGGGACTCTAGTGGAGTTTCATCACTTGGCTCATACTAGCCCAAGCAGTATGTGGTATGGTAAATCAACTCCCTCGGGAGGCCTCATACTATGTCCTCGCACTAGCTTGCACAGGGCACTAGCTACCGTATAGACACCACACCCTCGCACCACTTTGTGCAATATGCTTAGCTACCGTACAGGTGTTCTCTTATTTTGCATCAAGCTTTATTACCCATGTGTTTATTTGGTTATCACTTTAATAAAACCTCTTCACATTACCTTATCGGCCACTTCTAGGTTGGGATAACTATTAGAAGCCACTCCACACGTCTACCCATACATACCCTTTCTCTCCATACAACGAGTGCCACGAGGAAATTCAAATACTCAACTAGCCTATATCTAGGAGTTCGGGTCTTGCAAGATCCCGCCATAGGCACGCTCATGTGCACATGGGTATGCACAACCAACTCCACGTTAACAATGAAACAAAAATATGCAAGGGGCTATATTTGGGAAAGAAACAAGAACATAACACACTCAGAAAACATGACCAAGTGGAAACTAAAAGGAAAAGACAAATTATGGCAATTTTGCCAAAAGGAAAAATCCACAATTTAAACTTGACGGAGCACTTTCAGATTGCGATATAAAAATACTTAGAATGTCCTCTATCCATTTTGACTCCATGATCCTACTCCTTGTATCAGAGGCTACTAAGAATATAATTCAAATCAATTCAAAAAGGTGACATAAAAAATATTGGGTGGCATGCAAAACGAGGATGCCAAAAACACCCAAAATTCAAACATCTTGAAATTTAAAGAAATCAAAAACCCACTTCTAAAACATGTTAAAACTCCCACAAACCAAATAAAATTCAAGTTCCTAGAACACATACAAAATCTGGCAGTATAACCAAGTAAAAAATTCAATTTCCAAAACATGAAATCATATAAACACTCATGCTGGCCCAACCAGGTCATGGAAATGCATAGAAATGGAGGGGAACACTAGTTCTCAACCTCCAAACATTTAGAAATCTAAATAAATCAACAAAATGGAGTAAAACAATAAAAACAAAAAAGCCCTACCTCACTCGAATTGCTCAAAACCCGGAATGAAGAGAAGAAAATAGAGAAGACTTCAAACGGGCTGAAAATCTCAGAGAAGATGGAGATCCATGTTATGAATACAATGACCCTATCCTCGCGATGATCTGCAAGCCACTCTCCTACAACGAGAAAAACACTAAAATCTCCAAAGAAGGTTTTGGAGCAAAACTCAAATTCCAGGCATTTGGAATTCAACTACAGAGAATAATTAAAATAAAACAAATCATTAAAATTCCCCAAAATATAATTAAATCAACATTTAAATTTAATAATTTCTGCGACAACTGTAGAACCCTAAATGCGCATACACGATCATTGATCAAATCACATAATGCATTATGAATCCAGATTTACCACAACAAAAATAATAATAATAATAATAATACAGATACGTCACCCATACAGGGACGACATTGGCTCAGCATGAAAGGTCAAGGTCACTATCTCCTGGTGCCACTATTGGGATATAGGTACACACTCAAATCTTGTAACTCAAGATGAATGTACCTGGTACCTGTTCAGTAAACAAGAAAACATCAAGTGTAAATGCTCAACATATAAATAGTCAAAGTACAAACAAACACATAATCACGTTGAAGGAGAACGAGACATCACAAAGATCTCACAAGCAAGTGACTTTGACTCCATCTCACTTCCTAGTAGAACCAACAGGAAAAATGCATAGAAGTGGTGTAGTACAACATAAAAATATATAAAATCACACGATAACGCATTTGAATTAATTTAATTAAATAATCATCTATAGCCATCTGAGCATATATCTATTGAAAGTAAAAGACAGATATCCACCGCATAAGAGAACCATAATAAAGAGTCCAATAACATCCATCAAATATAAATATAATCAACAGTCCAAGTCTGAGTACAAAATAAACCAGGCATCATCATAAAGCATCATGTCACATCACTAGTATCATCATGCAGATATGATCAAACTGAATAGCAACATCATCTAGCATCTAACAACTATGATACTAGTAATCATTTTAAGGTAAATTCATCAGAGCATCTCATCATGCAAATAATCTAGTAATAATAATCAAAATGTCTCTCGGGTCAAAATAGTCATGGGACATAATGCAAACATGGGAGTGACTACGTCCTCTCCCATTAGGATAGGCTTACTCCTAGAAGCCTGCAAAAAGGTATGGGTACAAATCTCTCAACCACGTAGCATCCTCCCATGAGGCATAAGTCTCATCACTCAGGTCTCATTGGACCCTTACCTGCTCTATGTTCTGACCTCTGAGTGTCATCCTCAGATGCTAAAGAATGTGAATGGGCTCCAAAGAAAGTTGTATGTTCTCTACCTATAAAGCATCCCAATCAAGAACATGGTTCACATCGAGAATATACTGTCTCAACACAAAAACATGAAAAATGCCATGGATTCTCGATAGGCTAGGTGGAAACACCAAGTGATATGCAGCGGGACCAATCCTCTCAAGGATCTCAAAAGGTCCAACAAAATGTGGTACTAACTTAGAGCCTTTCCCATAACAAATGGGGCTCTTCTACGGGTGAACTCTCAGAAAACACTCAGTCACCGACTGAAAAGTGATGATCTAGCCTATGGGAATCTACATACTTCTTATGTCGATCCTCAGCCGTAACTAAATTCTCTTTAATACGAACAACTTACTACTTTAAATCCTGAAGCATATCTGGACCCAAAACTACTTGATCCTCTAACTGATCCCAACTCAAAGGAGTATGGAGCGGTCTATCGTACAAGGCCTGAAAAGGTGATATGCCAAGAGAACTATGGTACCTATTATTATAAGCAAATTCAACCAAGTACAAATATTCCTCCCACCTCATCTGTTGATCCATCATGTACATGTGAAGCATGTCCTCAAGAACCTAATTCACCTGCTCTGTTTATCCATCTGTCTTCGGGTGATAAGTAGAACTAAAATTGATTTGCGCATCCAAGGCATGCTGAAAAGATGTCCATAGTGCAAAAGTGAACACTAGATCCATATCCAAGATAATCCTATGAGCAATCCCATGTAATTGAACAATATCCTCCAAGAACACATGCGCTACCGAGGAAGTAGTATACAATGTCCTCATGGGTGAAAATTGAGCTACCTTGGACAACTTGTCCACTGTCACCATAATAGCATCATGGAGACATGATGACATAGGAAACCTTGCAATAAAATCAATGGATATAGTATCCCAATTCCACTCGGGAATGGAATGTGGCTACAAAAGACCCGCAGGATGCTGATGCTCTGCCTTCACTCTCTAACACTTAGGGCATCGAGTAAGAAAATCAGCAACATCACACCTCATCCTTGTCCAAAAGTATAACTATCTAAGGTCAGCATCCATCTTCTTGACACCACAATCTATAAAATACAGTACATGATGTGCTTCTGACAAAATCAAAGAATGAAATTCCTCTGACATCGGGACATAAATGCGCTCATGGTGCTCCAAAAGTCCATCTGACTCTAATGACTATCCTGAAAAAATCCCAGCAAGGATACGTCTAGACTCAAACTTTTCTCTAACCTCCTGATACCACAAATCACTAGGCAAAGACTCAAGGATCCGACCACGCAAATCCACACCCAAAGACAAAACTGAGATCTCATGCCTCTTTCTTAAGGGATCCATGACCAAATTATCCTTCCCCTTGATGTAATGAACATCAAAATCGTACTCACACAAAAACTCCATCCAAAAACATGTCGTGCATTCAGGTTTGGCTGGGAAAAGATATACTACAGGCTACGATGATCACTATGCAGTTCAAACCTATGACCCAAAAGAAAATGTCTCCAGCGTACTAGTGCATGCACAACAATCGTTAACTCCAAATCATGACTGGGGTAATTCAACTCATGGTCCTTGAGCTTTCGGGACTCATAAGAAATCACTCTTCCCTCCTGCATAATAATTTACCCCACACCCTCCAAAGACACATTAGTGCACACCATAAACTCACCTACAGGATCGGGCACTACCAAGATAGGTGCACTAGTCAAATGCTCTTTTAGAACCTCAAACGTTGACTCACACTGCTCGATTCAAACGTACTTCTTCCCTTTTCTCTGAAGAGAAGTGATGGGATGAGCCAACTGGGAGAAATATTTCATGAATCGATGGTAATATCCTGCCAAACCCATGAAACTACGAACATTAGGAACACTCATGGGTGTTGGCCAATCCGTGATAGCTCAAATCTTAGAAGGATCCATTGCAATGCCATCACCCGATATGATGTGCCCAAAATACTTCACCTCAGTCTGGAAGAAATCACATTTGGCCGGGTTTCCATACAACTGATGGTCACAAAGGCATTGCAATACCTAGCGCAAGTGGATCTCATGCTCCTTAATAGTCTTCAAATAAATCACTGTCATCAAGAAAAATAAGGACAAATTGATTGAGGTAAGTGCGGAACACCCTGTTCATCAAACTCATGAACACTAATGGTGCATTGGTCAACCTGACAGGTACAACCATAAACTCATAATGCCCATAGCATGTACAAAAATTTGTCTCATGAATATCAACCTCCTAGACCCAAAACTGATGTTATCGCAACTTCAGATCTATCTTTGAGAACACTCTCGCTCCCTTCATCTGATCAAATAAATCTTAAATCCTTGGCAAAATTGTTGATAGTCAATGCACAAGAGCAAGGATCTATCCTTCTTCTTTACGAAGATGACTGGTGCACCCCATGGGGATACACTAGGAAAAATATGGCCCTTTGTCAATAACTCCTCTAGGTGCGAATGAATCTCACTCAACTCTTAAGTAGTCATGCAGTAAGGTGCCCAAGAAATAGGCTCAGCTCCAAGAATGAGATCAATGTGGAAATTGATGTCGCATTGAGGCGGCATACTTGGTATCTCATCTAGGAAAACATTGAAAAATTCGCGGAGGAGTGGATGATCGTCAAGAGACACTTCTTGACTCTCAACTCCATCAAGGTCACTAACAGACACTGCGAACAACTGACAATCATGTCACATATTCCACTTCAGATGCTTGGCTGAGATCATATAGATAAAAATAGGTCTTTGGACCCCTACAAGCACAACATGCTCACTTGTGTCACTAACACACTTCACCGACTTACGACGACAATCAATACTCGCCTGGTGAGAAGCTAACCAATCCATACCGTACACAATACCATAAGATCCTAAGGGTAGGACACAAAGTTCTACAGTCATGGTGAAGGTGCCCAAATCCAACACACAACCATGGATGAAGGAATCCACGGTCACTTTGGATCACGTGGCCAACTCAACCTACCACCTATTAACTTGTCGTGTTGCCACTAGCCCACATCTCTGAACAAGAGGTTAAAATAAAAGAGTATGAAGCACCAGAAACAAATAAAATAGTGGTAGAAATACTGTACAACACACCTGTAGCCTCAACTACAATTCTCTAGTGCTCGGCCTGACGATTATCAACCACCGCAAATACTTTGTGGGACCTACCTGCATCCCCAACTGTAGGCTCTGACATGGTTGTACCCCTACTCTATCCTTTTGACAACTTCTGAGGACACATCACTATCCTATGTCCCTGTTGACCAAAAGAAAAACATGGTCCTCCAACATAACCGTGTCCACTTTGGGGTGCACTGGACTGCTGATAAATCCTCGTAATGGGGCTCGGTTGAACACTCTAAGTTGGCCAACTATACTATGTCGGGTTGCCCTATTGCCAACCACACCCCTTCCCTCCTTGGGTGCCCAAAACATGGCCACTCTACTCATTTTGAGAATGGCGTGGTCTACTAAAATGAGGGTGGCCTCCCCTCGAAGGTGTCGTTTGAGTACAGGCTAGCCTAGCAGATTGTGTCAGAGTAGATGGTGCAGCTGGACTTGCAAGCTGCACTCTATGTCTCTATGGACCTGTCTTGCTATTGAATCCCTTTGCCACATTTCTCTTGGCAATCCTCACCTTCTCGGCCGCAAGTTCCAGTGTCCTAGGTTGATGCATACATACATCTCCAATAATAGACCCAATAAGGCCCTGACCAAAGTGATGAGTCAAGAGGACCTCATCATGGTTATAGATAGAATACTGCCTCAGCTTGAAGAACCTCTACTCACATTGGTCCAACGACATGGTACCCTATTTGATCCCATGAAAATCATCTGCATGAGTCTCTCTATACTGAGCAGATAAAAACCTCTCTTTGAACTGCTCTTTAAAAATCTCCCAGGTACAATTTGCAAGACTGGTCTAGAGATTTTGCTCCTCTATATTCCACCAAGTGGAAGCATGATCTCTCTGGTGCATGACCACACAATGAGCTCTAAGTTTTCTCACATAGGGATACATAGAAAAGAAATGTCCAAGGTCTAGAAACCACGTCTTGGCCTTACTGTCACCTCCCTTACCATCAAAGAATAGTGGTCAAGACTGCATGAGGTCTCTCATCATATCCAAACGGACGGTGTCCTCATCCTCCATAGCCCTGCCTCTCCTATGAGCTCCTCTACCACCGGGTGGCATAGGAAAATACGTGTGCTTTCTCCTCTCTCCTCCCTATTCATACATTTAGGAATCTCCCCCCTTTGAGCCTTCATGTTGTGATCCCTCGTGTTGTGACCTATCAAGCTTGGGTCCCAACCGATCTATGAGCTCTTGGATCAAAGGAATCAATGCCTCCACACCACCCTAGTTCTATCCCTACCTTTCCTCCCCACTATGTTCCTCCTCATGATGCTCCTCCTCCCGACATTCCTCACGGTCGTTCCGAATGACATTCGATCGGCCATGACTTCGTCAACGTCTATGTGGAGGAGGCATCCTTCATAGGCCAACAAGGCATGGGTCAGAACCACATGATAATATAAAAATACATACCATGGGCATAAACCAAATAAATGAAACAATTATCAACATATATATACACTCCAACACTTAAAACAACACAATGGGAGCATAACACAAAGATCCCAACATTAGAACATGGGCTCTGATACCATATGTAATGCCCTGTCTGAGAATCCTTGGACACAAGGATTAATCAAGAACAAACATAATAATTTTGTTTCTAAAAGAAGGAATTAACCAACATACAAACATATCACAATGTGGAAGACTTAACATAATTCCAAAGATTCTCAAGCCCTTACTATGATCATGATTCATTTACCGTCTACATAATTAGCATACAAGGTTCATCTAGATTACTATGTTAACATACAAACGATGCTTTTTAAACCCAAAGTATAATTCCTACCATGGTTAATCATACAAGTTTATTTACCCAATTAAAATGCATAATCTAACATGGACTGCATTAAATTACCCCAAGGACAATCAATACTCTATTTGTTCTCACTTGGGAAGATTCGTCTCCAAAAAGGGTATCCAAAGATCCAGTTTACATCTTCCAGCTGAAGATGAAAGTTCCCTTTGTCCATAATACGAGTAACTCCAATAGTAAATTCGTATAAGTTTACATGGGTATCGTACGAGAATCTACTAGGAGCAATACGACAGAAGGAAAAAGTCCAATACGAGCAGCAGGATCTCATACGAGACCATACAAGATACCATATGAGAACTTACTATGATTCGTATGACAGCATATAGATACTCGTATGAGAAGTTGCATCTTTGGCCAACAGAAAGAAAATAGGAAAATAAAACATTAAAAAAAAGGTGAACTCAGCACCGGGGAGTGCCGAAAATGTGCAAATCAAGGAGGTAAAAACTCAATAGCACAAAACCATAGTTACAATAGGAATATAAGCATCTAGATAATATAACATCAAATACATATACATGAGCATAAAGAAACTGCATAAATCAATGAAAGTAGCCTGAAGAAGTAAATGAGCAACAAGTTCCAATCCTATAGCTGGAGGAAGATTGTCACTGTACTCCGATTCCTAGCAGTGGTATAGGTTATCAACGCCTCCCAACCATGTGGAACTCGTAGGCCCACCCCACCATTCTCATGAAGATAATGACCTAACCATAGTCACATAAGACACACACATGCAAGAGGCTATAGACACACCAACCAATGCATGACTCAAGGTACACATATGATCATGAATTTCAATGCAGTATTCTAGGTCACTACTTAGAACACACTATAGGATGCTATGTAGGGACTCTAGTGGAGTGTCATCACTTGACTTGTACTAGCCCAAGTGATATGTGGTATGGTAAATCAACTCCCTCAGGAGGCCTTATACCGTGTCCTCGCACCAGCTCGAGCAGGAGATTGGCTACCGTACAAACACTACACCCTCGCACTAGCTCTCACAGGACACTTGGCTACCGTACAGGTGTTCTATTATCTTGCATTAACTTTTATTACCCATGTGTTTATTTGGTTATCACTTTATTAAAACCACTTCACGTTATCTTGTCGGCCACTTCTAGGCTAGTATAACCATGAGAAGCCACTTCACACATCTACCTGTACATACCCTTTCTAACCATACGACGAGTTCCATGAGGAAATACAATTTCCCATCCCAACCCAACCCTAATGAACAAATACTCAACTGGCCTATATCCAAGAGTTCGGGTCTCAGAAAATCTCATCATAGGCACACTCATGTGCACGTGGGTGAGCACAACGAACTTTATGTTAACAATGAAACAAAAATATGCAAGGGGATATATCTGGGAAAGAAACAAGAAGATAAGAATATAACACACTTAGAAAATATGACCGAGTGGAAACCAAAAGGAATAGACAAATTCTGGCAATTCTAACAAAAGGCGAAATCCACAAATTAAGCTTGACGGAGCACTTTTGGATTGTGATATAAAAAAACTTGAAATGTCCTCTATCCATTCTGATTCCATGATCCTACTCCTTGACGCAAAGGCTACTAAGAACATAATTCAAATCAAGCCAAACAGGCGACAGAAAAAATACTGGGTGGCATGCAAAATGAGGTGATGCCAAAAACACCCAAAATTCAAACATTTCATAATTTGACGAAATTGAAAACCCGCTACTAAAACATGCCCAAACTCCCAAAAATCAAATAAAATTCAAGTTTCGGGCACACATACAAAATCTGACAACATAGCTAGGTAAAAACTTCAATTTCCAAAATATGAAATCATATAAACACTCATCCCCACCAACCAAGTCTTGGAAATGCATAAAATATAGAGGGAAACACTAGTTATCAACCCCCAAACATTTAGCAATCAAAAGAACTCAAAAAAATGGAGTAAAACAATAAAAATGAGAAAGCCCTACATCACTCCAATTGCTCAAAAACCAGAATGAAGAGAAGAAAATGGAGAAGACTTCAAACGGGTTGAAAATCTTGAAGAACATGGATATCCACACTATGAATCCAATGAGTCTATCTTTGCAACGATCCGGCAAGCCAATCTCCCACAACGAGAAAAACACTAAAATCTCCAAAAAGGGTTTTGGACCAAAACTCAAATTCTCAAAAGCATAAAAATGAGAAGTCTAGTCCAAAAACTCACTTTTTGCCTAATATAAGAACTTTTAAGAAAGTGACTTATAAATTAAAATATTAAGCTACTTAATAAACTAATTGGCCTTTCCCATAAATAATTAAAACAATTCCAGGCATTTGGAATTCAACTACGGCAAATTAGCCGAAAATAATTAAAATAAAACAAATCATTAAAATTCCCCAAATACAATTAAATCTGTATTTTAAATTTAATAATTTTCGTGACAACTGTGGAACCGTAAATGAGCAGACATGCTCACTGGTCAAATCACATAGTGCATTATGAATCCATATTTACCACAATAACTAGAGGGTTAATAATAATAACAATATTACGGATACATCACCCATACAAGGACGACATTGGCTTAGCATGAAAGGTCAAGGTCACTATCTCCTGGTGCCACTGCCGGGAGTATGGGTACACACTTAAATCCTGTAACTCAGGATGAATGTACCTAGTACATGTTCAGTAAACAAGAAAACATCAACTGTAGATGCTCAACATATAAATAGCTGAAGCATAAACAAACCCATAATCATGTTGAAAGAGAATGATACATCGTGTAGATCTCACAAGCAAGTGATTATGCCTTTGTCTCACTTTGTACTAGCACCAATAGGAAAAATGCATAGTAGTGGTGTAGTACAGCATTACGATATTTAAAATCACGTGATAACACATTTAAGTTAAAGTATTGAAATAATCATTTAAAGTCATCTAAGAATATATCTATTGAAAGTAAAAGATAGATATCCACAGCATAAAAGCACCATAATAAAGAATCAACTAACATCCATCAGATATTTAAATATAATCCATAGTCCAAGTTTGAATAAAAAATAAACTAGGCATCGTCATAAAGCATCATGTCACATTACTAGCATCATCATGCATATATAATCAAATTGAATAGAAACATCGTCTAGCATCTAACAACTATGATACTGGTAATCAAAACAATGTAAAGTCATCAGAGCATCTCATCATGCAAATAATCCAGTAATAATAATCAAAGCATCTCTCGGGTCAAAATAGTCACGGGACAGAATGCAAACAAGCGAGGCACTACAAAAGAATATTGACATATGAAAGTGCATCCTTTCCTTGAACTTTCTAAGAGGAGAATTTGTAGGGAGAGGAGAGGCAAGATTAGAACAAGTACTATTCACTGAATGAATCGTTGTTCCATCAGGTTCTTTCATGTGCTCATTATTATTTCTAGTTGGATCCTACTGATCCCTTACACTATTCACTGCTAGGGTCTAGGGAAGACTGATTTGGGATTTTTTCCATGTCATAACTGGACACATTCGATACCTCAATGGTGCATTCCTTTCCTCTTATATAATGCTACTACAAGGATGTGTTGTAATCACAAAATTCCAAATTATAGACAAAAATAAGAAAGGTCGTGACACAAAAAAACTAACTTAAGCTCAAAATCACTAAAGATAATAACAAGAAGAAGAGCATGAATGTGGAACATTATCACATTATAAGGTAATGGTAACATCTAAAAAGTTAATACATTGTGAACATTGCCACTTGGACACAATTTTGTACCAATATAATATACAAACAACATTCATCGACCCTACCAACAAATATACCCTCAAGTTGCAAATATGTTCTACAAAGTAAATGATTCACCACCTAGTTAAAATATCAAAGCAAGTCGCAAGGACTGATAACAAGTTGTTAGCACTTTTTCTTGTACCTCAACCTTAGAATGACAGTATACTGATTATACTTGAATGAAAACTCCTTTATGACAAGAGAAAGGCTAATTGCTAATGATTGGATAATATCCTTCTTCGTTTTTGAGCTCCACATACTTAGGCAGGTATTACCTAGATAGTTCACTATGTTTCAAGTAAACCTCAAATGGTGGATTGGGTCTTCACTGTTATGTCATTATATTT
>MU227884.1:2854640-2908330 GCA_018584345.1 Thuja plicata
ATATATATATAGTTTTACTCTTGCATGGGCACATATTTTGTGAATATTCAAAGTTTTTGATTGGTATGTAGGAAAAGGCATATACATACATATACAAACAATTATATACATATATACTCATAGATAAACTGTATATGAGTATACAAGCACATACAACTATATATGATTATATAATCCATCATATACATACCAGTCAATATTCATAGCAGCATTTCATGGGTTTGAGATAGTATGGTAATTATTTGTTTCATTCATTAATTAAAAAACTTAGATTCATGAGCATTCATCTGTATACTATGTTGGATAGTTGTAGATACTCTTAAGGGATTAGTATATATTGGATCAAACCGAGTTTCTATGAGTGAAGAATCATGTTCTATTTTATTTTGAATAATTAGAGTAACTCCATTGTGAGTTTAATGGAAGGTGGAACATTAGAGTTCAATTTAAATGCATCTTATATCAGGAAGTCCAAATCGTCCCATGTCTTTCCATTCAAATTCTTAGAGGGATAGTATGATTATTAGATTAAAAAGAGGCTTTTATGATGTGAGTTGTTAAGTTTATACTAATTAGACTAGGAGGCTTATATGATGTGGGTTGTTAAGTCTATACTAATTAGAATAGGTGGTTTTTTTATAATCAGATGGATACTAACAATTTGATCTTAGCCCAATGAGGTATGATCTTACTTTGCAACTCTACAAGAGAGAAAAGAAAATAAAGCGACACCATCACCAGATTCAAAGGCCGAGTATAGAAGGTTCTAAAGATTATGAATGCAAAGTAATGTATTGGAATTATCACTGTATACCAAAAATGTGACAAAATAATGTCTTTCAATCACCACATCTTGTGGTGGAATGTAATTATATATGATGTAATAGAAGGGAATCCCTTCTAGCATGAACCTGGCAATGTTGGCTAAGGTAATGTATTTCAGATTATCTGATTCTGGAAAAAATGTCCCAGGCTATACCAGGGGCTTTTATTCCCCGTTCTTTTCCCCTGGTTCCTGCACTTGAACGAGGATGTGTAAAAAATATATATTTTACTAAAAATAAAATTCTAAGGGTGATGTCATTTATCGATCAAAAAAGAAAAAAAAAGAATTCATAACTACTTATGTTAATTAAAAAGTCTAGTTTAGAAATAGAGGATTTAATTCATTATTAAATCCAAAATTGAAATAAAAGACATAGTTAATGAATTAGTATTTAGTTATCGAATTTGTATGGTATAAATATTAATTCTATAATAAATATTAATATGCAATTAAAGTTGCACATTCAATTTAGTAAAACTAAAATATAAACTTAAATTAAAAGTTGAATTAATTGATATTTGGGAGTTGGTTATTTAAAAAGATTTTTTTTATTTAATTAGGATTTTGATTCAATTAAAAGTTGAGTTAAGTGAATTCAAGTGGAGGAAAATAAAATACAAATTTTCTTTTATTAAAATTTTAAGTGGAATTATCTTAATTTAGAGATTGCATGATTAGAAACCCTAGGTTGAGTAGGTTTTCTTTATTAGGAGAAATTTGGGTCATTATTAGACATAGAGATTTGTAGGCTTTTGGCTCTGGTTTTGGATTGAAGAAAATTGTGAAAGCTTAGGATTATTTAAGGTTTTGGATTGTTCTTCGTGGCTTCTATCAATTTTTTGTTAAGGTAGGATTTGAAATCTCTTGTTAATCTCTTTTTGAAAAGATTGTATTCTTCATGATTGTCAGATTTTTTAAGGGTTTTGAATTGAATGTTTGTGGGTTCTTACCCTATTTGGAAACTTGAAAAGGAGAGAATTCTTGTTATTATTGTATCAATGAGACCCTAGTTTGTATTTGTAAACAATAGGTAAACAAAGAAATCAAACTAATTAGGTTTTGGTTAAGTTCTAGATAGAAATTGGATTTACAAAACCAATTAGACATTATTGCATAAATTGTTCTGAATGACAATTCTGGAAAAAATCTATGAAGATAATATCCGTGTGTACATGAAATTTATAGACAATACATATGTATTCAATTAATCAGTTAGCATTTAAAATAAATGGAGAATATATATATATATGTGTGTGTGTGTGTGTGTGTGTGTGTGTGTGTGTGTGTGTGTGTGTGTGTGTGTGTGTGTGTGTGTGTGTGTGAGAATACACACACACACACACATATATATATGGAGATAAAAAATACATATTTTACTATTTTTGGAGAAAAAAAAATAGTCGTCTGTATTTGTCTGGAAATAATAAAAAGAAATTTAATATTGAAGGGGTGGGGGGCTCAACCCCCACCAAAAAACTCTAGAGCTTCCGTGGAAAGCTCTCCCGCCACGACAGTAGCCTTATGCATGATAGCCTAAGGCTGTTGCCGACAATGTTGTTGTCATGGGCAGCACTGCCGCCATGGGAAACAAAGAGTTGTCGTGTGGGCAGTCGTGAGTAGGTATGATTAGATTTCCTCGTCTTCACGAGAGGATATTCTAGTTTCGCATGTGTCATGTTGAGGTTCTAGGGTCCAAAGAGACCAATCTAGGGTAACACAAGTAGGTGACCATGTGATGACACTCTCATAGTATGTAGCCTAAGTCTCCTCCGTAGATTCTGTATTTGCGTCTAGTGGTTGGTATTAGACTTTTGGTATTTAGCTTTTGGTGGTTGGTATTTGAGTTTTGGTATTTGGGTTTTGGTGGTTGGTTTTGGTATTTGTTGGTATTTTGGTTACTGATCATATCTTCTTTATTAAGTGTTTTATGTACCCTTGTGTTGACCTATGATTTATAGTGTGTCTCGATCATATATTTTTGTCAACCTTGTAACCTTTGCATCTTTGTACATTTACATCAGCCTTTCTTGCTATTGTGTACCTGTGCATGTGGGCTTGATATTATCTTCTTAGCATGGTGGGAGTGGACCTTTGGTTCCACATGGTTGGGTGGTAGTGATTCTCTTATCATTTGAGATCCGACGTTCTTGTTCATGTTTGGTGATCCTTATTGTAGTTCTATCTTCTAGTTCTTCTGGAGACTTTTTCTTTATCATGATGATTATATTTGTACCTTATATGTATATTAGTTGACATCCTTTCAAAGGATGTGATGTGTTATTATTCATTATTGCATACCCTACAACTTGTGCAATCGATATTGATTCTTTATGTATACCTTGGGTATAAGTTGAATATGTGATCGTGTAATATGAGATGCATCTTATGATTTCAGTTAATATATATTATCACGCTAGTTTATTTATGGTTTTTTTTCATATATTAGTTTACTTAAAATGACTCTATGTCAGGAACCCTTGAGATTTGTAATCTAGGCTTAAGTTTAATTTCTGTATATGCTATGTGATTCATAGTATTTCTTCTACTTTTTTATCATTATTGTGTGTAAACATTTTTTAAAAAAAGTATTTTGTAAACTTAGTAGATCATGTTTAGGTCAAATTCTCCTGGGTTCCCTGGCGGGGTGTTACATCTAGTATCAGAGCCTAAGTTTCTACACTGGGAACTTTGGGAATTTGTATACCCATTAGGTGTCAAAACTTGAAAAAAAACATAGACATAAAACTCTGTTGTATTTTCAGACTATTGATTTGTGATCATTTATTTTCTTTTCTTTATTTAGTTTTTTTTAAGTTGTTGTGTTGCCCTCTAGTTGCTTTAGGAAATATGTCAGTTGAGACTAGAGCTACTGCTAGAGGCTGAGGTAGAGGTTGAGTTGGTGGACGTGGAAGGGGTAGGATTCATAGCCCTTCTAAGAGTGTTGGCAGGAGAGTGTTCATCAATAGTATAGGGATGAGAAGAGAGGTGAGAAATAGGATGAGTCTGAGGAGCCTCATACTAGACAGTTGTTGTAGGTCTAGGACTTGAATAGATCAAGATTTAGAAGGATATGTCTCATCACTCCCAGATTAAGGAGAGAGAGTGAGAGAGAGAGAGAGATCCAGGAGTCCTAGAAGGAGAGACCTTGCAGCCGATCAGGATACTGTTACGGCTAATCAGATGAGAGATCTTCTGAGATCATGACTGTCTCCCTTTAATGGGAAAGGTATTGGTTTAGAGGTAGAGACATGCCTCATTGGCTTGGATATATTATTTTATATGCATCCTTTTAGTAGTAATACTAAAGATAGATGTGTCATTATGCATCTCATTGATTTTGTGACTATGTGGTGGAGGATTGAGAAGCATAAACTTGAGCTTAGTATGGATACCATTACTTGGGAGTTATTTCTTGAGAAATTTTGAGAGCTCTTTCTATCTGATCAGTGGAGACAACAATGTGCATATGAGTTTCATAATCTGTGGGAGTTGACCATGACCATTCAGGAGTATCAACGTCAGTTCTTTGAGCTCAAGCAGTACGCAGGTTTTGGCAAGGAATCTGCCATTATGGTTCAACACTTCATTAGGGGACTTAATGATCATATCATTGGGGGAGTTAATATTGTTGAGCCTACAACCATCAAAGAAGTGGTCATTAAGGCTACTCTTGTGGAGACGAACCTAACTTTGGGCCATGGTGGTCAAATGGGTGTTCAGTCTAGTGATCCTTCTTCTGGTTTAGGGGTAATCAGTCTCAGGGAGCTGGGAACTCTAGGAACCCTCCTACCTTTTCAAGGGGTAATCAGAACTAGAAGAGTAGGAAATTATTCCATGGTAGTAGTGTTGGTTCACAGTTAGGGAACT
Organism: Thuja plicata; assembly: GCA_018584345.1. Lineage (NCBI taxonomy): Eukaryota > Viridiplantae > Streptophyta > Pinopsida > Cupressales > Cupressaceae > Thuja > Thuja plicata. Next base: position 2,859,334 of record MU227884.1, read on the forward strand.
ATCAAAATCAGTAGCACAGTATGCCTAATAGAATTGATCAGCTAGCTCAGAGTTTGCATTTTGGAGAAGGCAAGCCAGTGGAGAATTCTCTATGAGTTCTACCTATCACTTTCTTTACAAAGGGATAATAATGAATATCTATGGAGGAGAGTTTGGAACTCTGAACTCATCCATAAAATCAACCTCTTTTGGTAGACTACTATGCACAAAAAAATATTTACACAAGACAAACTTTCTAGGCATGGTTTTCAACTGCCAAATCGCTATGTCCTTTACAAATGTTGTAAAGAAAGTATTGATCATTTTCTCATCCATTTTCCATTCGAGTAGGACCTTCGTGCAAGGTACTACATTTGTTCAAAATTGATTGGGTTATGAATAGGGTTGTTTCACATATTCCTTTCACTTGGCAAGGGACTTCCTTCAATCCCCTTATAAGGCAATTGTGGAAGAAAATACCCCCCTCATTTGTGTTGGGCAACTTGGTTGTTACCTCATGGTCTTGTCCTTCTTTTCCCCCCTCTAACTTTGATACTTAAACTACCAGATATTGGAACCTTCAATACTCCTATACTTTAAGAGATTGAAAAGGAGAAACACCAAATAGAACCCCTCTAAACCTGGTTGCTCCAATCTTAATTTTTATGGACCTGTGAAACATGAGCAGAGTGTGGTTTTTGCTGGTGGACTAATCGAAACTGAGTACGAAGAGCTAGATTTTAGAATTGTACAAACAAGCAAGCTAAGGGAATGAGTCTCTTCTGGGAGCTTAAGTTGTGCTCTATATGGGTATTAGAGCCTTATAAATAGAAGGGGATTGAAAGCTTATTGTTGATGTTGTCAAGGGAGTCTCAAAGCTCAATTAGCCAATCGATGGCGTTCTAGGAGATGTGTGTAGGCTTCTTCTAGTTTTTGCATCATTTGAAATCAACCATGTTTACAGGGAAGGAAATGTACTGGTTGAATCTCTAGCGAAAGAGGACTACAATTTGGAGGGATTGAGATGTTGGAGAACTCTTTATTCTCTCCCAATTTGTATCCAAACCCTCTTGAGGGGAGAGTACTAAAATCCTAGTGGGAATGATGAGTGCCTTGGTTGTGGTGCCTCTTGCTATGTATTGTGTAGGTTTTGGTCTTCATTTACCCTAACCAGGCTCATACCATGCAAGAGAACTTGGCTTCTAAGCCTAGTTTAAATTTGAAATTTGGACTGGATGATGTGGAATGAAGGTTTGGGGATGTGGAATTACCTCAGCCAACTTGACATTGAAAGTTACCTAGAATATACTAGTTTATCTAGATGGCCTTTAGTGAATCATGAAAGTTACATGAACCTGAAGGCATGCCCTATAATGATGAGATGACATCTTACATGAATCACACATAGTCATTTAAGTATTTATTATTGCATTCCTTGTAAAGGAGTGTACTCTTTGTACTTCATGCTAAAAAGACCTTTGCTTGTGGGAAACTGTAACCCACATGAGATTATTTTACAGAGATGATGGCCTAATGATGATAGGTAACCAAACAGATATGCATTTATCTTGCTTATAAATTAGTCTATGATAATGGAAAGTTTTCCTAACCGTATTAAGGGTTTCAAATTTTTTGATGGAGTGTGTTATATTGGTCATTGTGCTAAAGAGATGGGTGAGGATTGTGTCTGCATTGAGCCTTGTAAGCCGGATGACTTGAAAAGAATGATCCCACTATGTGGCACATTTGCAAAGAGGGAGGGTTTATTACATTGAGCCCATTAATGGATTTGAGAGTTATCAAAGAGGGCATCTCCTTAGAAATTAGTGAGGAGGTGATAGACAAAGCAAGTGAGCTACTATCCAAAGGCAGGAAATGGAAGAAGACCATCTAGACGGTTGACAATGATAGACTAAACAGGTTCTTCAAATGAAATGAGGTGCCAATCAAGATGCAAGGAGGATATGAAAGGGATCAACTGCCACCACCATGGGACCAGTTTTTATCATGCTTATGAAGTATTTCACCCTTGAAGGGTGCTTTACAGTTCATTATTACTACTACATGCCCCTCCTTAACCACTTCAAGAACCATGAAATTATCTCATTTCCTTTTTCTTTCTCAATTCCCTTGAAATTTTTGTATTTGATGCAAACAAGACCTCTCGTACTCAGGGTAAGAAAAATATCCCTTTGCACCAAGGCCTCATTGTTAGGTTTATCATTTTCACTTAGCACTCTTCTCCCTAAACCTATTGTTGTCTACGGGGCCCCTGTCTTGCAGTCTCCCCCGCTTGCAAGTATTGTTGAAATGTCAGGGCCCAATAAAAAGAAAGGCATTCATCACCAGGAACCCTTAATATCACCTCCTGTCCTAGCAACCCAAACATGCTTAATTTTGATATGGCTACCCTAGATGCAAGTGGCTTGAAAGGTAAAGGACCCAAGTTGGCCACCTCCAAAAGCAAAGGGAAAATCCCCTCTCCCCCACTAAGAAAACTAAACTTTGCAGTCATGATGTGAACAGTGAGGAGGAGGAGGAGGTGGAGGAGGAACATAGTGCCCCTCAGAGGTCCAATAGACTCGCCACAAGGTTTGCATAGAAGGGGAAACAACTATTGGTCAAGATTATGATTCAGAGGAGAACGTGAAGTAGGGGAATGTGAAAATTGAGAAGGATAATGGATCGAAGAAGACCACACAAGGTGATGAAATGAAGTTGATGCTATTGGGACCTCTAAGAAATCTACTACCAATAGCTCTACCCATATCTCTAACAACACAAAAGGGGGGCCCATTGACCTCAAAGGGAACATGATGGCAAAGGACGAAAATACTATCTCTACAAATCCTAATGTGATACCTGCTTTAGAATGGATGAATTTGAAGAGAAAAAAGTAGGGAATCTAAAAAATAAATTGACTTAAATGGAACACAAGATGGGGAGCATCTCAAGATTCAGTCTCGGGTTATGCACAACTCTGCCACTTCTTTATGCTTGATGCATTGCAAGGTTCTTGGTAAGGACAACGATGACTAGGTAAATAACAAAGATCGGTTCAAGTTCCTCACAAACAATTAGAGCCAAGTGACTACTTCCCCCCACCCATGTGGGGATTTCAATGATACTTTACTTGTTTCTCTGGTCTTTAACCGGGACTCTAATTCCAGGATGAACTTTTTATCTAGATTTAGGTTTTATTGTGTTTTATGTTTTAGGAAAAGGATTTTATGGTTTCTGTTATTATCGAAACTTATATGTGCAATGATGACACTCCTAGGTTTTTAGGTTGTCTTACCACTTCTCGTAGTTGCTTTTTGGATGGTGTCGTTACTCATTATTTTTATGTTTGTCTTTCGTTAATGTGTTGATGGTTTTACACCCTCAAGCTATGGTTTTGTAAGGGTCAACACCCTTGTTTTGCTGCTGATTAATATCAAAAACAACTTTCTTAAATGCATTGGAAGAATAATAACAAATTTTTACATAGTATGTTCAAAAATTTCGGTAGATAGTCATAAGAGTTGTGGGTTTAATAATGAATGTTGTAGATCTAACTTTCTATGCATAATTAATTTGTGACATGCACATCGAACTAATAAACATAAATTCTCAAAACTTTGGTCAGATTCAATGTCTCATAAACTTGTAATGACTATGATATTCACAATTATTTATTAATGGAAGCTAGCCAAGCATTGAAAAGGTGCATTCTTAAGTTAGAATACTCCTAATTTTCTACATGTATTAATTGTACAAATAAAAATCTTTAAATATGAAGAAATTATAAAAAGAAATACCAACTTTCTTGAATGCATTGGAAGCATAGTGTTAAATTTTTACAATATATATTTTAAAATTTTGGCATAAGAATTGGGGGTTTAATAATGACTACTTGTTGATCTCTGTATAGTTAATTTGTGACTTGCAAATTTGAACTAATAAACATAATTTTTCAAAATTAATCATCTTAATCTTTAATGTCTCATAAACTTGTTCACAATTATTAGAGCCAAGTTTTTGTAGTCATTAGTTGTCAAATCAGCCCTACAATTATGAGCCAACTTAGTATTGACAAGCATGTTGTAGATCTAACTTTTATGTATAATAAATTTGTGACATGCAAATTTGAACTACTACACATAGATTTTTAAAACTTGGTCATCTGCCTTTAATGTTTCATGGACTTGTACCTACAATGGTATTTACAATAATTAGAGCCAAATTTACCTAATCAACACTTGTCAAATCAGTGAATTAGCTTGTTCTTCAACATTTGGTTGATATATAATTCATTTGAAGGATTAATACTGATCTTCGATCTCTTTGGATGTGGAGCTTAAACTTATTTTGTAATCTATTTCTATCTATGATTTATTGTTATCTGTTTCCTTGGATGCATAAAACTATCACCATATTTTCGCTGTAAAATTTTATCCTATTTTTCCACAATAATTACGAGGCAAGAACAGAAGCTAGAAGCTAAGACTGGCAACATGCGACCATCTTATATGATTCTAATATATAGATTTTGATATTGATGTAAGTATATTCTTAAATTAAAATAGTAATAATTTTGCACCTGCAGTAATTACACACAATAAAAAATCCTTTAAACATTGAGAAACTGTAAAAAAAAAAAAATACCACCTTGCCTCTTAAAGCCAATCTGCCAGAGCCACATTCTGCAATTGATCTGACAGCAAGTCGTTAACCCCAATTTAAAGCTTACAACCATATGTCGACTGTTAGCCTAGATGTTATTTTCAGACATTAATAATACAAGTTTCCTTTCACCCATTGATAATACAAGTTCAGGCAAGTTAGTATTGACACCCACCATTCAATTCATTTCCTTTTATAAGTCTTCTGTTCAGCTTCTTTCATATCTCAAATTTGCTTCCTTCATAACTCCTATTTCAACTTCTGTTGAAACCGGTCATGGAGCAGGGCAGAGGTCCTTTATTTGGGTGGCCCTGGGAAAGGCTTAACGACTACAAGGTGAAACAGATTACTGATACTCTTAGTTTGTTTGATCTTTCATTTGTTTTGTTTTATGCTTGTAGGTTTATTTCATTGTGTTCTTGTGTGCAGTACCTTCTGTATGCACCATTACTGTTCAAGGCAGCAGATGAAATATGGGAAAACAGAGGAGAAGGCTACTGGTTTGTGCACATTCTTGTTATATCCTTCTTAAGGTGTTTTCTGTACCAAGTTTGGCATTCTTATTCTAGAGCTGAATTCCTCTCGAGAAGACATCAAATCCACTGGAATTCTGTGGAATTCGATCAGATTGACAGAGAATATCACTGGTTAGTATGCTCATTCTTGTCATGGATGAAAGTTTTTAAACACCCAACGATTCTAATTTTTAATAGAACTGTTAGCTTTTCCAATGCTCTACATTAGTAGAAAAATCAATAATAATTTCTAGTTTCACGTTCACTTCGGTTTTTCAACAATCCTCATAAACAGAAACCAACGCTCCTCATTAATAGAAACCAACTACTTTTGGACTTTGACTGGGTTTAATGCAGTTCCACCTCAATTTATTACATTTTTTTTTAATGAGCTTGATCTGAATTAAGTGTAGATTTTGACATTTTGAAAAGGTAAATAGGGGAGTGAATTTAGTAGTTGAACATCTTAATTTTATGTTTTGAAAATTTGTTTGGAAATTTCAAATCACTTTTTATTTTTTACATTCTTATTTTTTACAGAAGTTTATTTGACAATCCCCTGCTTATAATTAAGGTTTCAAGGTCATATCATCAAATATGATACCACATTAGCATGTTTTTTGAAAAGCCTAAAAAGAATACTTGTGATTGATGTGGCAGCACATATTTTGTTGATATTTAGATCTAAGAAATGCCTTTCATTCATTTATGAGTAGTCATAATCACCACTAACAACTTTAAAGTTATAAATACTGGTATAATTTTGTTAAAAAAATTAGACATTAAATAGCAAATACTATAACAATTTTTGGAACTGAATTGTCTCCCCACCAAAAAGCCAAATCTATAAACATTTTAAATTATTATAATGTAGTATAGTAATTTATTTCATATTGTTATCTGTTTAATCATAATGTATTAAATTGATGTGTCTGTACAATTACAGGGACAACTATGTGATATTACAAGCATGGCTGTTAACGGTGGGGCACAAATTGGTTCCTGGGCTTGTGGGCGTGCTTCCAATGTGGAATTCCAGAGGGGTTTTAACAGTTTTGTTGTTGCATATGGGCCCTACAGAACTGCTTTACTACTATTCTCATAGGGCTTTTCACAAGGGTTATTTGTTTCAAAATTACCATTATCTTCACCATGAATCCACCAGAACTGAACCCTCTACAAGTAAGTTAAGCTTAGTTTACAAATTCAGCATGTTATGCTCAATTACAGTTTATTAGTTTAGCATTTTAATATGCAATTTAATATGGTAAATTGATCTATTATATTAGGTGTCTTATTTATGTGGGGCTGGGGTTTTATGTTTTTTATATTAATCAGCTGGGGTTGGTATGTTATTGGCAGGTGGGACAAGCAGTTTCTTGGAGCAGTTGGTAATGGTGGCTTTGATGAGCTTTCCAATTGGTGCAGCAGCTGCCATGGGAGAGGCATGCATGGGCATGTTTTATGTTTATCTTCTAGGATTTGATTTCCTCAAATTTATGCAACATTCAAATGTGGAGGTGATTCCACTATGGTTTTCTGACAAGTTACCATTCCTTACATATCTTATCTCCACACCCTCGTAAGTACATTCATCCATTAGGTTTGAGCCGGTTTCATGAGTAATCCATTGGCATTTTTAATCAATTTTTATGTCAGTATTTTTTCTCAGTTAGAAGATTTGAAAATTTATATATTGTTGTTTTTAAATTTTGATATTTGATATAAAAATTGTTATCTTCATGATAGCAGTAACAGTAGTATAACAACAATAAACATTGATTCAGATTTATAGCTAATGTTAATAAATTATATTACATTAACACTAAGAACAATAATTTAAATCTCTGATTCATTGTTTAAACTTTAAGTTTCAAACATCAAATTTTTTGATATGATATTAAAATCAATTGCAAAAGAGTTTAAAGATGCAATAGTCATAATGCAGAACTCTCTTTACAGTGTGGTATGTATTTGTAAAGACAGTCATTCTGCAGTTGCACTTCTCACCCAATGTCACACTTTACCTTTAATCTCTTTTGCAAATGATTTTAATACTATATCAAAAGTTTTGAAGTTAGAAACTTTGAGTAAAGTTTGAACAATCAAATCAAAAATTCAAATTATTCAAATTATTGTTCTTAGTATTAATTATAATATAGTTTGCTATCATTTATTATTGTTATACTATTGTCATTGCTGATATATGTATTGCTGTTGTTATAACTCTGTTATGAAATATTTCAAGATCCTTTTTAATATTACAAAGAATTTTTTTTTGAATATTATAAAAACATGCCTTGCTGTTGGGGACTTTTGGCCATCCCTGGAATGGTCAAGGACATCTCAGGGACAGCCATAATTCCCTAGAGCATTTTTTATTATTGAAACATTTTTAAAAAATGTTCTAAAAGATTTGAATTTTCAGCCTGAATATATTGGAAATGTCATTGGGGAACAACAGTTTAAAAGCTGGGATGTGTCTTTGTGAAACATAGCTTAAAAATGAAAAATTATAAAAACTTTTCAAACAAAATTTAAACAACACTAAGTAATCTCCCAATCCTGATAATCCCTGCCAAATGTTACAATAAATGTTGTTGATTATTAAATCTTAATCATTAGTTAAACGCTATGTAAACCCAGTCAGTATATGTGATATTAAATATAAATGTTCATTTCAATATTTTCTGACCTTTTAATTTGTATAAACTTTAACTCATCTCAGGTACCATTCTATCCATCATACCAAATTGGATTGCAACTATTGCCTCTTTATGCCTTTATATGACTATCTAGGAGGAACAATGAACAGAAATGAGGCCTCCCTTCTTCATTCAAAGTTGAGAACCCAAGGTGGGTGGGTGACTGAATTTTACTTAACCATCACATAAGTCTATAATACTGGAAAAAACTAAAATGCCTAAGTTCGTTTTTTTGGTCAATTGCTGATTTTTTTGGATTGTTAGAATATGAAATATTTAATCAGACAAAAAAAAAATCTTGTATTGGATGCAGGGCAGGAGAGGAAAGTTCCAAATATTGTATTCTTAAGTCATTTGGTGCACTACCTTCACACTCTTCATATTCCTTATTTGTGGAGAGCATTTTCTTCGAGGCCCTTTACTTATGGAGCGTGGTGTACGTGGATCTTCCTGCCACTGATCTTGATTATTGTTCCAATTTTATCACTTTTGGCATCTGCAAATACAATTTGCAAGTATCATATAAATGAATCATTTTTTGTAGAGACTTGGGGTTTAATAAAATCAGGCTTTCAGGTAATACAGCATATCATGATATTTGTTTTTTTAGCATTACTTAATTATAACTACTCTTAAACATCATCCAATTCAATTATTAACATTATTAAACGATATAAATGATATAACCAACAGATGGAAATGATCAGTTTCTCTTTATAGCATTATAGAAACCTACCATAGATGTTCTTCATCCAAAGGTTTGCTGCATTCAAAAAGAAATTGATATAAAATATATTGTGTTGCAGTTTTTCCTCCCATTTGAACAGAAGCAAATTAACAAACTTATAGAGGATGCAATCCTGGATGCAGATAGATTAGGAGTGAAAGTCTTTGCACTTGGAGCTCTAACTAAGGTACCATTTTAGTGAGCAGAACCCTTATTTTTGTATTATAATAATATTGAGTTGTGTTTTTTTTTTTTTTTTTGTTGTTATTGGATTTGATTGTATATATATTTTTTAGGAACATATTTTATGATCTATCATCAGATGTAATTAGAGAATTCATAGTAAAATATTCTGATGATGAATCAGAGAGTGTAAACCAAAATATTGTCGTAAAAACACATATACAGTTGAATCTAAAAACAACAAGAAGCATTGTCAATTGTAAACAACTGATATTCTTAAATGGATTTCCTATCATTCAATGCAGAATGAGGTCCTGAATGGAGGAGGTGAATTGTTTGTGAGGAGGAATCCCAATCTGGCAATTAGAGTTGTGCATGGCAATACATTAACAGCAGCTGTACTTTTACATGAACTTCCAGAAAATGTTGATCAAGTATTTCTCTCTGGATCAACATCCAAAATTGGCAGGGCTATTGCTCTTTACCTCTGTAGGAAGAGAGTCAGAGTTTTGGTGAGATCAGTTCTATATTGAAATCATTCTCTACTGAAGTATAATATACAACTGAATGATAAATATGATAACATTTTTTCACATTTTGCAGATGCTTACTGCTTCTCTGGAACGCTTTAAAGCAGTTAAAAATGAAGCCCCTGCTGAATACAGAGATTATCTGGTTCATTCCTCCACATATGAACCAGGCAGTAGATGCAAGGTAAGTCTTGTCAACTCCATCAAATGATTAGATTACCATTAGTCTCTACTGTTCCACAAGAAAAGTTATTCTAATCTTATTCCTTTAAAGGAACATAGTGAAAGACTAGCTACCTGTTAATATTGCCAGGGTGTTGAGGAACCTTTTCTAAACCAAGTGCCTTAAAGAAGATTGGAACATTCTTTTGAAATGTTATAGAAACTAATCATATTGTGAGGTGAGGTGTGGTGTGGTGTGATGGTTAGAAATGTAGTATGTTTTTATCAGAGGTACAATAGGTTTTGAAGGAATCTGAATCTTATAAAAAAGATCAAAGTAGGTCCAAACCAACAGATATTAAAGGGTTCTGAAACCTATACAGAAGACCGAAGTGGGTCTAACCAAAAGTTTTGAAAGCACCCAAAACTCTATTTCAGAACGCTGTGTAGAGCTAGAACATTGCCTACCAGCAACCAAACAACACCAAGATTACAGTCGCAACACAAACCTGCTCATAAAAGACAGCAATCCTGATACAAAAGCAAAACCCTTCTGCAGAATAAAAACTTTTCAATTGCTTCTTTATGATGAACAGACAAGATCTGGCCATCCTTAATCTCCACCTAAATAGAAAAAAAATGAGTGAGGTTTGGAATACAGAAAGCATCATTTGGTGGAGTATAATTTGAAGTATGTTTATATCCATAGAAATGTAGTATGTTGATAAATCCAGCAAGACTAAATTTTTTGTTGGATCCTTAGAGTTCATAGGTCTTGTGTCTTCACTAGATCTTGAAAGGAAAATTTAAATATTTTTTTTTAAGAAATATTGAATAGAATTTATTTTTTTCAAATTAAATTTAAAATTAAAAAAGTTATTGAGGGTGTGGTGTGCTGATTAAAAATGTAGAATGTTGATAATTGAATTATATTTTTTACATATTTATGATACCATCTTAAAAAGTAAAAAATGAGTTCAAACTTGGGCAGTGTCTATGGGGCAGGAAAGGGCAGGAAATTTGCACCTTAGTAAACAAAATATGTTGTTAACAGTATGTTAACAACATGTGTGTTAGTGTTAGTAATTTGCAAACAAATACAATAGACTAACACACATATATTTTGTTTACTAAGGTGCAAATTTCCGGCCCCATAGACACTACCTCAAACTTCTTCTATAAGAGTACTACCTAGTACCATTTATAGTATATTATTATCTAGCTATTGTTTTACTTTACTTGATCACTTGAAGTTGAGAAAGGTGGGAGTTGGGAGTTGGGAAGTGAGTTTTTAAAAATGGATATTGAGAAAAAATTATGATGTGATTGTGTTAATTTTAATTTTATTTTTTTTGAAAAGTTATTATTCATTATTTCCATAATTTTTTTTGTTTTAGTTTTATTTTATAAATGTAATAAATATTATATTTGTCACAAATGAATATCTTATAAATTTTAATATAATAAATTTTAGTTTTAAATAATTTTTCTTATCATTTACAAAAATAATATTACAACAAATTGTAAGTATCAATTAATTTTTATTTATTTATAATAATAAAAGAATATTTTATTTGTTATTTATCAGAAAGAGAGGTAGAGGGGACGTAACAATTAGTTTTTGCAACTATGGTACAAGAGATGGGAATAAAGTATAGGATCAGGTCATGAGTAGAACAAAAATGCCAGAATCCAACAAAAAAACTTCAAAGATTTGGGAGGGAGACATAGTGGCTTTCAAAACCAAAAGGAGAGGGAAATCTAGAGAAAGAGAAAAGTAGGTATATTATTTCTTAGTATGTGCGCAAGAAGTTGAGGACGATACTCCACAAACTCTAGATGGGTAATGTGGCTAAGAGCAATGTATAGGGGGGGAGAGATCCATTGAGGATGCATTATTGGCTTAACATTGAATGTTATGAGAACAAATATTACTAATAAAAGAAAAATGTTCAAATACTACTCATTAATTAAATTTTATTTTTGGAAAGAGATTAAACTTATAAAGATAGGTTTTGGCCACATTCTCTTATCCTTTAGGAAGGATTGGAAGGATTTAACTGTTGAGACTAAGGGGCCTCGAGAGAGTTACTGCACGTTCTTTAGAATATAACTTCTCTCCACATAGAGCTTCTTCAAGCCCTTTTATTTTAATTGTTTGGATGTATTCATAAATATTTATGGTCCCACTAATAAGGTCAATAAGCAAACATTATATGTTAATTTGTTTTATTAGTTGGATTTATTACAAGACAAGAGTGTTCTTTTTGGTGTAGATTTTGATGTTATAGCTAGAGCACCCAACAAGAGAGATGGCACCTTGTGCCACTCTCAATTTGAGTTATATTTTTGGTCCTTTTGGAGGCCAATGATCTTCTCAATATCATTCCAAAAATAAGGACTTATACTTGGAATAACTATAGAAATGATTTGTAGTGTATTATTGAAAACTTAGATAGGTTTTTGATCTCTCCAAATTGGCTACACACATGGGCTCACTATGGAGACGGGTATTCTTTATATGGTTGGGGTTGATTATTATTCCCTTAGCATTAAAATCTCCTTAGATGTGGCTCCAACTAACTTTTCTTTTAAGTTTGAATTAATATGGCTTTCCCATCTAAATATCATCCCATTTTTCAAACATTGGTGGTATTGTACCCTGAAAGTAGCAAGCTCTTCAATGTTTTAGTTTTCATCTAAGTTAAAGTATATCAATCAATAATTCCATTCCTACAATAAAGAAGTTTTTGGAAATACTTTTTAATGCAAAGTAGTGATTGAAGCATCTCTAGAATAGTTATCTATATCTATCCAATTAGATTATATGATGGATGATCTAATGTAGGTAGATGCATACTTTTTTAATGCTCAAGAATAATGTTTACTTTGCAAAGAAAACTATTGGAAGATAAAATCTAAGTACAACTAGCCATTTAAAGGGATCAAAATTTTCTCATATTTTCATATAGTGGCAGTGACTAAATATCAACCTAATAGCTTAAGTCAGGTTTAAGCGGATAGAGAAATAAAGTAAAGGAGTATATGATATAGAAAGTCATATTGGATTACTTCTAGCTCCTTATGATAGAAGGTTGCAATAAAGATAGTGTGGAAGAGGAGCACTAACTAGAAAATATTAAAGTATTTCTTGGAGAAGAGAATTTAATGAAGTGTTATTAGTTCCCTTCATAGAAAAAGTTAAAATGACAATGTCTGGTCTTTAAAAAGATACTAGTGCACTAGGTGCAAATAGACCATATGCAAGTTTTTATAGTTCTTTTGGGAGGTCACTGGAGTAAATGGTACTAGTGGTGAATGATTTTCTTAAATTTGGAAAATTTTCAAAAGTCTAATTGTACCCAACTAGCATTTGTACTAAAAGCATAGACTATTGGGTCTATAAATGATTATCCCCCAATATCCCTATACAATACCATGAATAAGGAAATTTCTTAGGTAATTTCCAAGAGGACCAAAATAAGGTGATTTCTTAGGTAATTGCCAAGAGGTCCAAAGGTCTTTTACTATATCTCATTAAAAAGGATAAATTTGGTTTGTGGGAGGCTACCAAATAGTAGATGGTATTTGGATCTCACTTAAGATTATATTGGTTTCTAAAATTAGAGGACAACAAAATGGTAATAAAATTTAATATGATAAAAATATAAGAGCCTATCATTGAGACTCCTTTGCAAAATATTGTTCGCTTTTGGTTTTAGTATAAGATAGGCAAAATGATTATTTTACATAGTTTCTAGCGCATGATTATTAATTTTGGCCAATGGTTCTCCAACTAGTTCTTCCAAGGATTGAGAGCTCTTAGGCAAGATGACCCATTTCTTGGTAGGTTGTTTCCTAATTCACGTTATAAGTATTGATTTATTATTTTGTGAGGTTGGTTATGAATAGTAGATCCAAGCAACTATTCTCCCTGTGGTTTTTCCAATCTTAGGTTTCCATGTATTTATGGTGTTCTTTGTGTGAATGTATACTTTGTGTATTGTTTGATTGCTACAACATTAAGGAGATTATCTATTATTTATTTAAGTTTTTGAGGTTCTTGAAGAAGTTATTAATGGTAACTAATGTTCAATCAAGTTAAAATTGGGATATATCATTTCAATCTCTCTTATTACATGCACACCCTTCATTTTTTATTAGAGATAAGTTCCTTGGAAGAAGCTTAAAATCTTGAGGTAGATCTAATATGGTGCACTCAGTTGCCCTAGAAGATTTGTCTTCAAATTGGGCTTCATTCTTTGATGGATCTAAATATGATTTTTGGAGTGGAAGGATGGAAGGGATTTGAGGTTTAGAAATCAATTGTGGATGGATATGAGATTCTAGACAATCCATAAGGGATCAAGTTGGAAAGAAGGCTTGTGAGAATAATGTCAAAGAAAGAAATGTTATTATATGTAAATTAACTAATTCTAAGTTTGTGAAGTTGTGCATTGCAAGACAGCAAATGAAATATGGGTCAAATCTAATAACATTTATGAAGGAGATAAGAAATATAAGGAAGAAAAGATTTATACCTATATATCTCAATTTGAAAGTCTAAAAATGAAAGAGGATGAAAATAATGTTGTTTTCCTACTCTAGGTTGATGATATAGTCGTCTCTATTTGAAGAATCAATGAAGAACTAAAGGAAATGACAATTCTAAACAAGATACTTAGATCTCTACCCCCAAGGTTTGATCCCAAGGTGGTTGCAATTAAAGATGATAAAGCTATTAATAAACTATGGATGAGTTACATCGATCTATAAATACTTATGAGATGATATTTTCTACTAAAAATTAATCAAGAAAGGAGGTTGCTTTCAAGGTGTCCAAGAAGAAAGAAGATTCCTGATTCTGATAATGAATCAGTTCCAAAGGAGAAAATTTTTATCAAAAGATTGCAAAGGTTCCAATAAGTAGAAGGGTAAGTTAAATTTCAAATGATTTATTTGTAGTAAGGTTGGAAATTTTGTGGTTGAATGCCCATACAAGGATTCTAACAATAAATTTAAAATGAATGGAATAAGTCTTTCAATAAGAAGAAATTTTGGAAGAATCAAAAGAGTTTCCTTGTAAATGAGGATAGTTGTTTATCTGATGAAGAAGATGATCAAGGCACTTCTCATAATGAGAATGAAAAGTATTTAGTTGTGGCAATGAAGACTCCTGTTGGTGATACCAAAATGAAGTCTAGAAATCATGATGATATTGAGGTTGATCATGTGGAAGAGTTTCTTTGCACTAGAAAAGAGATAAAGAGGTTGAAGAAGAGGATCATTGAAGAAGTGAAGGCTAAAGACAAATTATCTCAGAATCTTGAGAAGGCAGAAAGTGTAATCATTGGTCTGGAGATTCAAGTAGAATAACAAAAGAGGATTGAAAAAGTTTTGATAAAGAAACTGCTAACCAAAGAAAAGGAATATGAAAAACTTGAGGTATATATTTTGACATTGAGAATAGATCTTGAAAAATCAGGCTCATTTATTTGAAGTTGAAGTTTGGGAAAAACATTGAGATTTTAGATTAGATAATTAATAGTCATAGGTTGCCACATTTCAAAACTAGAATTGTGTTTACAAAATATTGAAAAGGAAAGACTTCTAAAGGGCCTAAGAAATTGGGCAATGAGAATCTGAAAAAAGGGTTTTGAAAGTTTGAGATTTGAACAAGTCATTACTACTGAAGAAAGTAGAAAGATGGATGATACTTCTCTAGTGTTGAGAGATAATTATAGATTCAAAAAATAACCATCAGGAGGATAAGGATTCAATCATTGTATAAATAAATCTCCATTTGTTTGTTTTTTTAAATTGCAATTATTTTGATCATAATTTTGTGGCTTGGAGAAAGGGTCCGATTAGAAGAAATAATTTTGTTAGCAGAAAATATTTTGTTCCATTATTTGATTTCCATGCAGGGGCATCCTGGGGTAGTTGGAAATCTCGTATCACCAAAAAGATGTTTTGGTTTGGTTTTGGTTTTCGGTAGCAAGATCAGCTAGAGACCTGAGTTTCTCAATCATTGGTGGCAGTTCTCGGTTGGAAGATGTGTTGCTTCACCGATGGACTCGATGATTGGGCTCGGTGGTGCTCGGCGATACTTTTCTCATTGGTGTCTGTTTGGTGTAGTTCGGCTCAGTTGTGCCTCTCACAGAGTAGTTTGGTTTCGGTATTCTTGATCACTAATGGGGTTTTCTCTGATTGTTTGGGTCGTCCGACTGGTGCATTTAATTTGGGGTTGCATTCCTTGAGTTTTGGATTGACTATTGGAGGTATGATGACCTAAATCTGATTTGGTTCACTCTCCTATGCAAACTTAATGGTTGTTGGAAACCGACTGATGAAGAACACATTGGGTATTGTGTTCTAGATGTTGACTTATGGTTTGTTGATTTATTTTAATTGTAAAGCTAACTTGTGGTTGTGTTTTATAAAAAGAGGGTTTAGGTAGAGTAGAGAAAGAAGAGAGGGAAGTAGTGGAAGAGTGGATGTAAAGGTCCGCATATCTGAACTAGGTGAAGGATACATTGGAGGGCTAGTATCTTGTTGTCTTAGGAAACAAGAGGATTGCTTGGTGGCTTGTGAGCACAAGTTTAGATCTGTCTTGCATTTTCTTGGAAGATTGATGTCTATTATAGGTCTGGGCTAGTTAAGGGGGTGATTTGAAGCTTGCATAAGATCTCTGTGATAGATCTTAGTGTATTTATTGATGCATGTGGCCGTAACTGAGAAGGCCTTACAACTCAGCATGTTGTATGTAATTGAAATTCTGTTAATTAATGAGTTGGCATTGATTATATCTTATTCTGTTGTGGTTCCTATTGTTGCTCTTGTTGTTGGATGCAAGTCTGGATA
This sequence comes from Thuja plicata, assembly GCA_018584345.1. Lineage (NCBI taxonomy): Eukaryota > Viridiplantae > Streptophyta > Pinopsida > Cupressales > Cupressaceae > Thuja > Thuja plicata. Next base: position 2,875,664 of record MU227884.1, read on the forward strand.
TCTCTTTTGAGATCTCTCCAGCCTTAACTGCGTCAGGTGGTATCAAAACGTGGTTGGATCTTGTTGTGACAGTTTCAGATTTGAATTTTGGACTTGTAGTTTGCCTATTACATTGTTGTGAGGTGGCAGAGAGTGAATCTGATTACTTCAATGAAGGATTTGCACAAGGTGACTAGAAAGGAGATTGATTGCTACTTGTGGAGTTTTCACTTAGGATTTTGGAGATGCCTCCTCAGAGACTAAATGCTAGGATGATTGATCAGATGAAAGAGGATGCACGATATGAGATCCATAATGAGATGGTTGAATTGAGGAATGAAGTCATGGAGGGAATTAAAAATGTTGTTGCTGGATTGCAGAGAGGTCCTAGAATAGAAGATGCTTATGAAGAAGATGCTAAAGACTTTGAGGCTACTGGATCTAGTGGAGATGACAGAGTCGATCAGATGGAGAGATCTAGTGAAGATAGAACTGATCGGTTGTAGAGATCTAGTGCTCGGTTGGGTACAAGTTACCGAATGGAGGTTTCCAATTTCTTAGGTACATTGAGACCTGAGATTCTGATTGATTGGATTAGTGAGTTAGAAGACTACTTTGAGATGGAAGACATTGGAGATTCGCTTAGAGTGAGGATAACATATACTAAGTTAAAGGGACATGTTTCTCTTTGGTAGAAAGAATTGCAGAGAGATAGAGAAGAAGAAGGTGAGATGAAGATCAATCGATGGAGGCTGATGGTGGAAAAACTTTAAGATAAGTTCATTCATGCCGACTATGAACTTTAGTTCTTTAAGAAGTTATGAAATCTAAAGAAATAAGAGATGACTGTGGATGACTATACCGAGGAGTTCTACAAGTTGAGTATTTGGTCTAGGCACAGAGAACTTTCTAAGGAAAAGGTGGCGAGGTATATTAATGCTCTGAGATTCAATATCTGAGATTAGATTGGTATGTTGAAGATTGAATCAGTTGAGGATGCTTACCAATATTCCCTAAAGGTAGAAGATAAGTTGAAGAGAAGACATCATGGTAATTCCTGAGGGAAAGAGAAGAAAGAGCAGTTGGTAAAGGATAAGCCAATAGTTTGTAGGATTTGAGAAATACAAATCCACAGTTCGCCAAGAACACCTACATGCAAATGACCTATTACAAGAGAGAAGACGAGAAGAAAAAAAGTAGAGCTTGGAAATACTCAAGAATGGAGAGCAAAATTATATTCCAAGATCATGAAAAAAGAATTACAAGGTTCAACCTATAAAGGTGAACAAAACCCTAAAGCCTAAAAAAGCTAGCTTGCACATTAATAATTAATAAAAGAATTAATTATTAATGCACCTAAGAGAAAGCTTAAGCACTAAAGAGTAATAAATTAACTAATTAAATCATTATGATTTAATTAATAATCAAACTAATGATTACTCTAACACCCCCCTTAAGATAAGCACAGGGGGAAAGCTAACCTAGCACAACTATGAGAGCAGGAAATGGGTCCCGGCAACAAGGCCTAATTAGGTACCCAATACAAGGAAATCTTTGTAAACCAGAGACAAAGAAGACAACCCAGTGGAAAAAACCCTCTCTAAAAAGAGATAGAAAAATGCAGAAAAGAAATGGCTCAGGAGACTCTCTCAAGACCATAAGTACAACTAGCCCCCCATGAGAGAGGGATGAGACAACAGTCCCCCCAGAATGAAGAAACTCCTATCACAACTGTAGATGCCTGATGTAGAATCCAAAAGGAGATCCTGAAGCAGTAAATGATATTCCTCCCCTTGGGAAGAAACGGATTCAAAGGATGATGTCAAAGGAACCCTGTGAAGAGTGATGAACCAATCTAACTCAAGATGTGTGCCATGATCGGATGTTGAAGAATCTCTCTATTTGAACTAAAACAAATGATTCCAAATCCAAACTTATGTGGAGAATCTTGAAATGCAACTGCTGAATGCACTGATAATGGTGGGTGAATAGTGATAACCTGACTGTCATCGTAGAGGAGATAAATGTCCTCAAAATAACCCTCCAAGTCTGCAATATAAGACTCAACAAACAAGAAGGAGATGTCTGCAAGATAAGAGTCCAAAGTAGCTATGTTTGGAAGGTGAATGATGCTCTATTGCATGGAATCAGGAACAACAGGAGATTTTGGTGAAGCCTCAGTCTGAAGAGTAGGAACTCTAAGACAAGCCTATGATCCATTGGAAGATGTAAGGGTGTCTAAATACTCAAGCCCCTCTAAAGTATCATGATCAAATGGTGTATTCTCTCTCCAAGCAATGGGTATGAGACAATCTGAAGAAAGATTCTCTGGGAATGGAGAGAGATTAGGGTCTCCATAGATCTCCCAAAGATGTGTCCAAAGTGGGTGAGGAAAATCAATGTCTGATATAGCCAACACAGTGTCATGATCAACAATAGACAATATAACTCCTACTATGTGATCTCTAATAATATCCCATGCTAATTTTCCCTCTTAAGTGGTTGGTTTAGGTATGAGATCATACAAATAAGGCAAAAAATTAAGCCACCTACAATGTGTAAGTATACCCTTTGCCCATGACTCATAATTATCCCATTCTAAAATAACAACTGAAGGGTGAGTAGAAAAACCCATGATAGCTCTTTTAAAAAAAACTGAGAAATCTTATCTTACTACATTTAGATCAAAGCCTGGTGCAGTGAGGAGGGAAATGGAACCCGTAACTTTGATGCTCAAATAGGTACTCAAATGGCCAAATTTTCATACTGAACCCACATAAGGAGAACCGGATCGAAAAGAGCTTTCCAACGGTATATGGAACTTTGAATTTTGACCCCGTATGCTCAAGATATGACCAAAAAACCAACAGCACCTCCGAAAACAAGCTCTCTGGAAAAACCAGTACTGGGAAAAAATTTAACGGCCTTATGCACGTCACCTGGTTGTCTCATCGAAAAAAAATCCGGTCGCCAGAAAAATGAAAGCTGCCAGAATATTCAAAAAATCTGACCAGAAAATGACGTCAGCAGTCAGAATACTGACGTCACCGGTTGTGGCAGAGCAGTGTGCTAGTGGTGTGATCGTGCAGAAGTGACGCTGTGGTGGCAGCCGGGCGATGCTACGCCTGCGACGACTGTTGGGCGGCCGACTGGTGGCATGCCGGTTGAGGTAGCTGCTAAGCGGCGTGCTACTAGCTCGTCCAACCTGCGCTTAGAAAAGCCCTAAAAAGGGGTTTTTTTATTTTTTTTATTTTTTCATCTCGAAAAATGTGTCTTACGGCCTAGGAGAGAGAAAAATTTTCCCAGAGGCTACTGTGGCTAAATATGGCAAACTTTATATGAAAAAATGATCTCCCAAGCCTTCTGAGCATGATGGTGGTACTCCAGAAAAAAGTGCCTCTTCCAGATTAAAGAAGTAACCCTAGAAAATTTGTGGTTTTCGCCCTTGAATCACAACTTCAAAAATACCAGACCAGGCAGCACCAGTGTGGCTCTAATACCATGCAGGATTTAAGAAATACAAATCCACAGTTCACCAAGAACACCTACATGCAAATGACCTATTACAGGAGAGAAGCTGAGAAGACAAAAATAAGAGCTTGGAAATACTCAAGAATGGAGAGCAAAATTATATTCCAAGATCATGAAAAAAGAATTACAAGGTTCAACCTATAAAGGTGAACAAAACCCTAAAGCCTAAAAAAGCTAGGTTGCACATTAATAATTAATAAAAAAATTAATTATTAATGCACCTAAGAGAAATCTTAAGCACTAAAGGGTAATAACTTAACTAATTAAATCAATATGACTTAATTAATAAGAAAACTAATGATTACTCTAACATAGTTGAGGAGGAACCGAAACCTGTTGAACTAAGGAGAAAGGAAGGTAGATGTGTATTAAGAGGTACCTTTTATAACTATGAAGAAGAATGAAATTGGTCATTTGAATGTCCCCATGCAGATAAGAAGGTCAGTAGTCACCAAAATGTTGTGGTGAATGAAGTTGTAGAGAATGAACCTAAGGTGTAAGGTGTGAGTCTTTTGCTTAGGATAACATTGATGCCCATGAAACAAGTTGATTCTTGTCAGAGGAAGAACTTGTTTAGGACTGTATGTAAGTCTGGTGGTAAATGTTGTAAGATGATTGTTGATGGAGGGAGTACTGATAACCGATTTTCTGATTAGATGGTTCGGAAGCTTAGTTTGAGGAGGTTGAAACATCCTTGTCCTTATAGGATAAGTTGGTTACAAGAAGATCATGCAGTAGAGGTGAAGGAACAGTACATGGTAATTTTTTACATTGGTTCTTATAAGGATGAAGTATTATGTGATATTGTGGAGATGATTTCTTGTCATGTTTTACTTGGGAGACCTTGGCAGTTTGATAGAGAGGTTATTCATGACTATAAGAGGAATTTCTTTACTCTCATGAAAGAGGGACATAAGTTTACTTTGATTCCTTTGAAGGATGAAGATGAAGGAAGGAGGAACTTGAGCATTGGAAGGAGATCTGAGATGACTATAGAGGTTGGTGCATACATTCAGGTTCAGAGATCTAAAGGCACACCAGAGAGTGTTAGTGGTAAGAGGAAGCTGAAGAAGAAATGAGGCATGGGTGTATCAGTTGAGAACTCGGAGGACATGTATACCAAGAACCAATTTGGGATCTATGTGTTGAATCCCAACATATGTTTGTTGAGCTACTGAGAACATCTTTTCTCACCTAGGGTGTCTGATGTAGGAGCATCTTGGGGTAGTTGGGAATCCTGTATCACCAAAATGATGTTTTGGTTTGTTTGTTTTTTCGGTAGCAAGCTCGGTTGGAGACCTGAGTTTCTCAGTCATTGGTGGTAGTCCTCGGTTGGAAGATGTGTTTCTTCACCGACAAACTTGGTGACTGGGCTCAGTGGTGCTTGATGATACTTTTCTCAGTGGTGTCTATTCGGTGGAATTTGGCTCAGTTGTGCCTCTCACCGAGTGGTTTGGTTTCAGTGTTCTTGTTCACCGATGAGGTTTTTTAGATTGTTTGGGCTGGCTGACTGGTGCATTTAATTTAGGGCTGCATTCCTCAAGTTTTGGATCGACCATTGGAGGTGTGAGGACCTATATCTGATTTGGTTCACTCTCCAATGAAAATTTGATGGTTGTAGGAAGCCGACTGATGAACACCTTGGGTGTTTTATTCTAGATGTCAAATTATGTTTTGTTGATTTATTTTAATTGTAAAGCCAACTTGTGGTTGTCTTGTATAAAAATAGGTTTTGGGTAGAGTAGAGCAAGCAGAGAAGGAAGTAGTGGAAGAGTGGATGTAAAGGTCTGCGAATCTGAACTAGGATTTAAGATTTCCTTCTAAACCAATGAAACACACCTCCAATTTGAATTTCAAGGAAAACCTATTGAATTTACAAGACAACTAAGAGGGGGGTGAATCATTATTCCATGAATTATAACCTTAAAAAATTTTAATTAGTTCCACCAAATATACTTTAAATTTGTAACCATTGAAAGATATGAGCATGAAAAGAACAATAACCATAAACACAAGGAACACCATATTTACATGGAAAACCCAATGAAGGGAAAAAATATGAAGAAGATTATTTTCAGATATATGAACATTGATTAAAGTGGATTACAAGAAAGACTCATTATCAAAGGTATCACTACCCGAAGAAGGATCACTTTCCAAGGGCTCACTGCCAGAGGGCTCACTATCAGATGAATGATAAGATATAATAGATCCACCTATAATTCCCCGCTAAGGAACCCTTGGAAACAAGGGTTAAATATGCACTAAGTTTTTTAATATATAAGAAAATGCATAATGTATCAAGTGCATCAAATAACCACTACATTAGCACGATACTACATGCTAGACATGATATGACAATCACAACATGATCGTATACAAGTGAAAGACTTAACAACTCTTCCAAAGGTTCCCAAGCAATCTATACTTGAGTATGAACATAATAGCAACATTCATCCCACCTCGTGACAGTTCAGATCACTTTTATGAACTCAACAAATCATGGTTGGACCATTGTCAATGGTCACCCATTGAGGGAACTACAAAACCCTCGTGGAAGTACAAAGAAAGAATATGACAATGAGCAAGAAAAGTGAAAGCTTCACCAGTGAATATGAATCAAATCTATTGTGATTGAAATGGTCTCTACTCAAAAAAGGGTATCTAGAATAGTAATTAGGTTTTCTAGAAGATGTACGGAAGTAGCCACTATCCCATATACAACAAAACATTTACCAAAAATGACATAAGAATGAATAGAAATGAAATTTTATATCCCAAAAAGACATAATAATGACTAGAAATGAAATTCTATCCCAAAAATGACATAACAATGACTGAAAACAAAATTATGCTTGAAATAGATAGCAGGACCTTCCAGAGGCCATAACGTTTGCATCTAGCATTCAATTGACTCCGTTCAAAATGTGTCAGAAAGATCTTGACAAGATCTATGATAAAATATCCTAAAATCAACATATGACATCATCATTTTAATCGCCATCCAAAAGAAGATAGTCGTTGATGTAAAAACATGCAAGAGACAGGGTAACTCAGTCTGATGACCAGATGGGCTTGCCGAAACCAACGTACGACATTAAATACAAGCTAGATCCACACTAGGGAGAACTAGATACATGCATATCGAGGCATCATGCATTTGATTTTAATAAATATATAAAGCAGTAAGCTACTCTAAGAATAAAATCCGTACATGTGCATATAAGATCAAGTACAAAGCATCAATGAATTAATCTATGAACATAACTAAAGAGCATATAAATACGTATAACATGAGCCAAGTGAAGTACAACATAGAGATCTCAAGGCTTGATCACTCTCTGAGTCTGGAGGAAGCCCACCACCTGTACATCGGTCCCCAATAGTGGTATAGTAATGCAACGCCACCCTACCACATGGAACCCTCAAGCCCTCCCCACCGTGCTTGCGGAGATAGTGACCTAGCCGCAAACACAAGACATACACACAAACAAGGAGTGGACAACACACACACCAAGCAGATGCATAATCTCAAAGCAAAACATAAAGGTCCAATGCAAAACATAGATATAAAGTACAATAATACATGGAGAAGAATCAACATATAGACACACAAAGATGCAGAATAATAGTGCACACACAAAACACTCAACATGTGATCCAATGTCCAAATACAATCAAGGACCCTCATAATCACAATATACCCAAGGTACTACTCAAAGCTATAAAGGATATGCAGAGAATCAAGAATGAAGTGTCATCAAATAGATCGTAAAGGCTCGTGTGACTTTAAGCAATCCTTCTCTCATTAAGGAAGCTCTACTATGTTGACACATGTATCTCAAATAGATGAACACTAAACAAAATCACGTATCTTATTACTATTTTTTCCCCAATTATTTTTAAGGTTATCACTTTATTAAGAACTCTTCCAAGGGTTACCCTAGGACCACTCTGTGTCCCAACCCTCACTAAAAAGTCACTCCATCCCACTACCCAAACACAAGGATCATCTCATTCTAAAACAAGGCACAAAGAAAAACAAGAACAATGCAAGGAAAGGCTCTGAAATTCATAAAATCATAAGGAAACATAGTAAGCTTTATTGGTCTCAATACCAAGAGCACAAGTCACTCAAACCTTGACATAGGAGCATAACTCAACTACATGCCTGGATGTGGTCTCAAACACCTTATATCCATGTATCACATGCAAGCTCAACCTCAAGCATGGAGTGTGCCAACACAAGACAAAGACAACAACAAAAGAAGGAAAGGAGGATAGATCAACTCCAAATCACTAAGGGCATACAACTGAGCGAAAACAAAGAAATACACAATAATTAATAGCTCAATTAGCCACTATATCGAGAGAAAGGATTCCTGTGGAATCCATCAAGAATATCGTTAGAAAATGAGGAAGGCTCAGAAGGGCTGAAAGTACTAAAATATCCAAATTCCAGCAAAATCTGACAAAGTGCAAAAATCAATATTTTAATAACAAATGGGAAAGTTCAGATTGTGAGATAAAATAATCAGAATGACCTCAATACATTCAACTTCCACAATCGTACTACAAATATGGAGTACTACAACCTCCAAATGCTTAATCACGCCAAACATGGCAGCATACAAGTTCTGGATGGCACTCAAAACAAGGAAAACCTAAAACACTCAAAATTCAAACATCTCAAAATTCAATGAAATCAAAACCCATTGGTCTAAATCTACCTAAAACCACATTTCTCAAATAAAATCCTAGATCCGGGCACTTCACACAATTATGACAACATAATGTTATAAAGATTCCAAAAAACACTTGAGAAAGCATAAAAATGCTCACACCCGCCCAATCGGGTGGAGGAATTAAAAAAAATGGGAGAATGCTAATTTTCATCCTAAAATCCTATTGCAAGAAATTTTATTCAAAATAATAGAGTATACAAGAAATAGTGAGATGTCCCACCTCACTCGAATGGTAAAATCTGAGAAATAAAGAAAATAAACGAGACTCCACAAAAGCACACATGGCTCCACAGGAAGATGAAGATTTGTGGTACAAATCCAATGAGCCGCTACCCACAAAAATCAGAGGATCCAATCACTCCCAATGAATCAAATTTGAATCTCTCCATACGAGGTTTTGGAGAAAATTCTTATTTTCAAAAGCATGAATTGTGGAAAATTAACCTTTTCCCACAATATAAAGTCACTTTTCCAAAATGACTTTCAAATAGATTATTTAAATAATTAAGTAAACTATTTATCCTTTATCCAAATTAAATAAATTGATCCCAGATATTTGGAATCCAACTACGGAAAATTAGCCGATAATTAAAATAAATATTAAAATCCCCAAAATACATTAAAATCAACATTTTATTTAAATCATCTATGAAAATTGCAGGAACTTATAAATGCACCAACACGCTCATGGGTCTAACACAAAATGCATAATGAATCTAGATTTACCAACACGTACTAGTGGGATTAATATAATAATCATAGACACATCTTTCTTACAAGAACGATATTGGCTCAGTATGCAAGGCCAAAGCTACTATCTCCTGGTGTGACTGTCGAGGACATAGACACACACTCAAGTCCTGCAACTCAAAATGAATGTCCCTGGTACCTATTCACTAAAACATGCAAAAATCAAATGTAGGTGCTCACAATATATAAATAGCCAAAGAATATATAATACTTGATATCAACAGTTAAGGAGAGCAGTATATTGTGTCGATCTCATGAATGAGTAACTACGACTCCATCTCACTTCATACTAGTGCAAAAGAAAAAATGCATATTAATTGTGCAGTAAAGTAGTAAACATCATGTCATTAAATCATCATTACATTTAAATTAAATCTTTTAAATAATCATTTTACGACAAATGAGCATAATCAGTAAAAGTAAATAACTGAAATATCCAACCGCATAAAAGGCACCATAATCAAATATCCATGATAATCATCCTAACCTATTATCTCAAAGTATCATCATGCAGATATGATCAAAACACTAATAACAACATAATCTAACAGCTAAATCAACAATGATGTAGTAACCAAAATAAGGTATTGTAATCGAATGCATCACATCACATGGGTACTCACAGAATAACATCATGACACAACCATAATCTTCTAGCCACTGGTAAAAACCTTAGTGACACCATCAAATCACATAAGAATCCAAACAAGGTAGATACCAATCATAACCACAACAACAATCTCAGAATGAACACAAGAATCAACTGTACTGGGTGCATTTCACAATGCCAACATAAAAGAATAACGCAAGAATAGTCACCACATCACAAGATCAACTCAACCAATCACATAGGAGCAACAACAAGAATCTCAAATCCAAAGAAATGTATCTCGAATTAGGCATATGATCAGGAACAACACAATGGTTCTCACAACTAGGTATAAATCATAACTTGACAATGCAATGACATACTCAGATCACCCTAAAGGTACAAGCCTCACATGGGTCCAATATGATCACACAATAAAAGCATGAAAATTCAAAGCCACATCCATTAGGATGCCATGTAGAAAGAAAACAAGAAAGGCACTACATCATCCCTCCAAAGACTAGGCTTACTCCTGGAAGCTTGCAAGTCCAACCAACAAGCACACAAGTGCAAGATCAAAAACCAATAGAAAATAAAGAATAGCGATATGAATCTTCCACAAGTCTCTCCAAGTCACACCAATTCCTTAGTAGTCAACCATACAACTGTTGAAAGGATACAAAATCCTTCAATAAGGTATAAAATACATGCTAGGAATGAAACATCTAGCAAAAATATTCACTAAAAGAGGCATGTAACACATGTCGCTTTACCTCATCATGAGGCATCTAACTACAAACTGTGCCCTTCAAGATTTCTCCAAGATCAAAGCACTAAGAACTTCCAAATCAACTACTCAAGGACATGGGGAAAGATCATCCCAAAATGATAAAAATCATTGGCACACTCATCTAGAGTGTCCTTAATTTCATCTAGAGTCTCACTACCTCAATTGAGGATCATTAAAAGGAAAGGATTTTATATCGAAAATTGCACTTCTCTAAGGAATACTAACATCCAAATTAGGTGTACTAAGAGATACAATGTACAAGGTTGTGTCTCACACCTACAAGCACTCACAAAATAGAGGCTTGCTAGCACACTCCTTCCACTTGAAGGAATACTTAGAGAACAAATAAACTCCAAGCATAGGAGCAACATTATTTATATGATGTCGAGAGCTCAACTATAGTAGGAAACTAGGGTCTCACAACTGAATATACCATAGTCTCACCGTCAAAAAGGTGGTAATGAATCCAAGTGGAGAACATCCTCTTACACTCAAATATGTAACCAAGATCGGGATGGTAATATACGCCAACTAATACCATGTCCTAGCCAAGAGCCACTCTACAAGAAATCCTTTGGCAATCCCAAAATCCAACATGGAGTCTTGCCAAGAAGGAACAACTTAACCAACATAATAACATCTATATTCATAAATAGATATAGCTAATATCAGTATCAAGGTTGGAAAAGGATACTCTCTCTATCCCCACACTTTCATAGTCTAAGAAGAGTTTGGAAACCCACAATCGAAACAACCCCAATGAATTATCACTAACAATAAAACCAAATAGTGGTGCATCAAGCACCTACACAATCACTCTAAAAGAGACAAGCACAACAACCAACCATAGTCATCAAGACCCACAACACAGATCAAAACTCATAGGTGGACTAAGTCACATCCTACCATCCAACCTAATAATTCCAAGAAGGGAAACACTCAAGGTCTCCAAGTCACATCATGGGAGGAAACAAGAATCTCACTAAGCATGCATGCTAGAAACCAATGCAAGAATTCAATCTCAACGAATGTCACATAAGATAAGCATAGACATTAACAAAATATCATGATTTTTACTAATGCACTTAACGAGGTTTGTTGAAAACAATCATTCATTCTTTAACAATTACCATAAATCTCATGCAATCTCTAATCTCATTCAAACACGATACACATTTACTCATTAATTGTACAATATAGCTATTACCATCCTTACCAAGGATATTTTATAATTCAATGTATCTTTAAATCAATTAATGATAACAAGCCTATACATCATTATCAACTTTCACTTATTTATATGTAAAAGAAGATTTTTTTATAACTTAAATAAGGACATTATAATTATCATCTTTAAATTTACTCCACAAACATAGTATAGTACATTCTCTGTGGTGTTCTCCCTTGTGCATACTATCAGATGTTCGCATTGAACGTGATAGAGTCACAAAATAAAAGACTAGTAATTAGAAGAAAACATTTAGGATAGTCACCACCAAACCAAAACAAAACCCCAAATGGGGGGTTATTAATTCCAACATTAATTCCCCAAAATGAGCTCATTTCAACAATAAATCAAATGTGATGAATGTCACAAATAGATAGAGAAGTTTGGGTGACTGGTCTAAGCATAAGAAATACCAAAATTCAATGTTGGCCCACACAACATGTTGAAAGATCCACCAAAATATAAATAAATCATCAATCATGAAATACATTCAAGAACCATTGTGACCAAAATCAGTCACGTAAGAGGGAGTAACCACCATACAATACCAAGGAACACATTGTCTCAACAACATTAGAGAACATACTCACACACACTAAATAGTGAACCATCGATGATCCCAATCATATCCATCACTATACTTCTAACAAAATTAGAAATATTCTTTCACAATTCAAATTTTCTTATTCCTTTCTATGAAATACAATAATTTCATTATCCAGGGTCTCAATCAGATGAGAGACTAAGAACAACCTCAAAACATATACTCGATACACAACACAAGCTCACCAAGAACACAACATGAATAGGGTGGTTACAACCACAAGGTAAATCACACACAAGGTTGGAACATAGGACTCAATCCCTCATAGGGGTGTTCATCACTATCACACAAGAGGGGTCACACTGATGATTCAAGGAATGATTAGCCAACAACCATGATGTTTCTTTCCACAACTGGGGTATGCACAACTTGCATCACAAATCATCAAACTAGTTATAACAATATGAAACCATCCAACTCATATGTGTATGATATAAATATAAACATCACACAAGTTATGGATAAACTTTATTGCCAATATGGCATCATTGCAAGCTAGATGCAAGGTCACAAGGACAAAAGGTTAGATACACATGATACCACTAAAGAAGATAATTCAACATGATGTCTCACATCTATAACCGCACACACATCATTTCATTTCCTTTTTCCAGCTTTGCATCCCAAGTCAATCTGCAATAAAAATGAAATTTGATCGACCATGGAGGCTCACTTCCCATCCTAGGCCTTTACAAGGTCAACCTCGAATTAGGAGAAATAGAGCATAAACAAGTAACAACGTTCAAACATATGCACAACAAAATTTGCAAACAACACACACATAAACTTCTATCCAAGGCTTTCACATAGGGTTTCAAAATGACCCATTAATGGGGTTAAAGTGAACCAAGTACTTAGGAGGAGAATGTCAAATTAAAGAAATACATTTCCTTCACAAGGCATACAAAACCACAACCTCCCTTTGCAATAAAGAACTCACAAAATCCCTTATGACCCCCAAATAGAAACACGCCAAAACTTCCCTTATGGCCCCCAATACAATGGCAACAAAGACCCCATTATCTTTGTCATATCCCTCTCTTCCATGAGGAGAGAATATAAACTCTCTAAGCTATCCCAAATCCCTTCACCCCAAGGCTACTCTTACCTCCCAAGGGTGAGTTTTTCCTTGCATGCCCGAAATAACATACACGCATGAAAACAAAGAAACTACCATGAAAACAAAACAACAAAATCTTCACAACACATTCCTTTGCAAAAGTTTCATACACGTATGAACATAGCAATAATAGGTATGAAACCACCAACCTTTACCCAATTTATGGAAAATGAGGTTTGATGAAGAGCTCCAAGTCCTACCTAAGTCCTTCTCCTTTCTCCAAATCTCTTCTAACTCCTTAGTTGTCTCCAAATTTAGAGAGTGGGTGATCAATTTATAAGTCTTGGGATATCCCACTAAAAAGTCTCTACACACTTCCCACAACCCTCTTGGAAGAAGAGATGAATTTCCATTGGTTGGTCTTCCCAAAATTGGAACTATAAAAGGTGACTCAAGATGGAGAAAACTTGAGCAACTTGCACATGATTGGGAGAAGTTGTCTACCCAAGACCATCTTCTCCAAAAGTTGATTTCGTCCATCTTGGAAAACCAACTTTTGGATGGGCTCAAGACACATACCTAGGTTTTCCTATGGTTAAAAATTACCCTTATCCATAAGTATACCAAGTGGGACTTCAAAAATGACCTAAACTCAACCCTAGGTGTTATTTGAACCCTCCAAAAACTCACCTTAAGTTTGCCTACGGGTTCCTCTTACTTTGACCACACACAAGACTCCCTAACCAAGTGAATTTACATGGGGATCTCACATGGTACTTTCCTAGGTTTGGTTGTAACCAATCATCCCCAAATGGATATTTCATTTCCATGTATTGACAACACAAGTGTCAAGAGACACCACAAAAATACACATCACATACACACTTGGCTTGTCCATTTAGATATTTACACAATTACAATTTTTACAATTTACAAATTACAATTGACATAAACTCAAGCATACACAATTATGAAATAAAGCACATTACAATGAGGTTTTTTCTCTTCATTAGACACAACCTTGACTTCACTATCACACATAGGTTTGGTTCTAGTTCTCCATTTAGTTTCCATGGTCATAATCCCATACATCTCAATTTGAATATCAATAGTCAAAATTAATGACATATATACATAATGCATAAAAATAATATCAATTGAGAATATATCATGAAATTAACATCTTTTCATAATCCAATAATAATTAAATTATCATGGAAACTATTGACATGTCAACAATGATTCCTCCCGAAGGCACATGTCAAAATAGGTTAATGAAGATAATCTCCTTGATCACTTAACTTTCAGTTATTTACAAACTACTCTAAATCATAACTCAATATGAGTGAGGCCAATTAACATAAAATCAATGATTAATTGCATCATCATAATAATCATCTAATTCGACCAATCAAAATTTATGTATCAATTTAGTATGACATCATCATGAAATTCACTAACATCTACTAACCATATCATAGGTAATAATGTATCATACATCATCAACTTAAGTACTAGGATCAACATTAAATGAAATACATCACGTCCAATGATGTCAAACCATCTATCTACTAAAGTCTAATCCATATTGTATCAAAATAGTATATCAAATAGGAGGTCTATCATGAGAGTAAGTGGAATGTCTTAATGGCTCGAAATAGGGCCTCACAAAACATCAATTAGAGGAAAAAATTCAAAATTCCAAACATGAAATACAAGAATCCTCAGACCTCTTATTAGAAATCATATTAAAATGCATTTCCAACAAATTATCTCAAGGAGAAAGATATATGTGTGTGCGCAATTCCCATTAAATTTCGCAAGGAAAACTTGTGACATTGTTTCCATACTACACCTCATTTCAAACCTTTAATCTTCCCAATTCTTCTATAAAAGAGTCATATTCATAAAGTTAAGATTTTATTAGATACACAAGAGGAGGGGTCTTATGAATTCCTCCTGGAAGTCATCCAAATCTAGGGACATACTCCTCATCCTAAGGCTTTACTAAAACATATAAACTTTAATCTTATTGATGAGAAAATTAAATTAGAAATCTCATGTACATAAATACTTATGTTAAGCATGAATACTTATTCCCTTAACCTTATGAAATGTAGAGCTTGGGCCATAACTCATGGTAAAGATATATATGTTCTTCCCAATTTTAGGCACTTCCCAAATTTATGAATAAATTAACATATTATGGAACAATTTATTTCCAATATTCCTAATGCATCTTATGTATGCATCCTTTACATAATTCTTCAATTTTAAAGTGACCATTTATAGCAATATTATTTAGATTTTTCTATGCTTGAAATATAGATGCATACGTGTATATTTGATACATGTATTTCTTATAAACATGGTATAACTTACTTGTACCTTAACCATTACTCTATATGTTCATAAATCTTTAATCTTGAAATTTCATTGTATATGGATTTGTGATCAAGCTAATTAATATTCCCATCACTTCTTAAATTTCATGGTTTGTAATTGCTTCCCATTGTGTTCATTAACAAATTCACATTGTTTAGGTAATAATTTAGTACATGCTTATACAACATGGTTTTACAATATCTTATCACATCACAAACCACACAAGGGCTTATGAGGATGGTCATCCATAATACTGATGACATAGGATATGATGGTGTCATGGGGACCTTCTCTAAGAATCCCTTATAAAAGTGAATTCCCCAGTGCATCTTCTCCCTCATACGAATTGTCATGAACTCTTCTTGGGTATGAAAGTTTACAATGGCCACATCATAAATACATTTTTCCAACAATTTTAAACAATAAACAAACTTAAAACCAAAGATAAAAGTAATCAATTCACAAAAATTTAAAATTCAAGAGTAACCACATCAGTAAACCTTTAGTTGAAATTAAGTAGAGACTTTTCCTTGAGGCAAATAGGACCATCAAAAATATTTGGCTAAGTATCCCAACAATAAAATTTTGCATTGTTGACAATATCAAGGAAGATAATAAAAATTCTCAATAAAGAAACTAAAGCAACAATTCACATTTGATCAAAAATTGCACATTACGAGCACTATGTGGCCTTATTAAGGCCACTAAGAGGGAGGAGGGAAATGGTGGTTCTCTAACCACAATAGTATATATAAAGGTGGATAATTACCCACAAAATTAGATTTGTGGTTCTCTAACCACATATACTGTAACAAAAATTTATCTCACAAATCACAGGACATGATAAATAATGATACTACGATGTCATATTTATGAAAATCAAATATACCTTCCACAACATCCAAGTATACCTATCATAATAGGGACCATTCTTAGCCCATGGGTAAATGCATTAAGGAGTGAGGTTGCACCATGAACAAAAATTAATGGTACTACCCGTGGGGAAGTCTAAAGGGAATAACGTCCTTCAACATCTTACAGACAATGGAGATCCTCTATTTCTCGACATAGTGTGCGTTTCATATAGCATATGGTATGGATCTACTACCAAATTAATGCAATATAAAACATGAATATTATTATTCATTTCCAACACAAGATTTCACCAACACATCATGTTACAATAGCACATTCATAGCCTTTGTTGGATATACCCAACTTGTTAGGAATAACACTCCACCAAGACAACTGAGAGGGGGTTGAATCAGTTGTGAGGCAGATTATTAAACATTAAAAATTATAACCAAAAATTTAATCCAAATGATAAAACAGTAAATGCAACACCATAACACAATCCTTTGTTTTCGAGGAAACCCTGTTAAAGGTAAAACCCTGGTGGGAATTAGCACCCACAAATAATGTACTAAGAGTATAGTATCCCTACTAAAATATTTAGCCCTATTAGGAGCTTATTAATGCATTACAATAAATATTCCATGTTAAAGGACAAACCCTGTTAGGATTCAAGAGTAATAGTAGGCTCACTACCTAGGCACACTGCCTAAAGAAGGTTAAATCCACCCTCAGGACTTACTATCCAAAATACAAGTGTATGTAAGAAATATACAATCCAGTGAATTGTCTGATAGCAATTGTCTTTGCTTGATCAATTCTAATGAAGTTTATAAATAATATCCTCTTCTCTACATCTATCAAACTTCACATAAACAAGCTCGCAGCATCCACACTTCATTGTTACCACTGTTCCATAAATGATAACTATCTTTCTTTTATACAAATTCACAATAAGCAAATAGGTCAGTCAGTTAAGATTTACCTAATGCACAAATAATTACTTAACCCCTTGATAAGATACACACGGTACCTATAACATGTAAAAATCAATTAAAATTCATCAAATATAATCCAAGATCCATAATCCATGCTCGCACTCCACAATACACGCTACATCTCTGAAGTCGACCTCAAATAGGTCTCCTCAAGAACACACATCATAGATGATGTCACCAAGAGTCCTGTGACCCAAGAATCATAAAAAATATTTCTCAATGTGTCTCCTGACATTCCCCAAGATCACATATCATGAATCCATATCACATGTAAGTTATCCTCAAAATACAGAGACTAACTCTATTAAAGATCATTGTCATAGTCCAGTACCCTCTCTTCACTAAAACATTTGTAACTCGCTTAATCTGTAATATTAAGCCATGTGACCTTAGAAATAAGATCACAACATATCTATGTACACATCACCATCTTCTCTCATTCTAAATCAATCGTAAAGTATATGTACACTTCTATCAGTAGTAACCAGTATATTCTGCCTCCATAGAAACATATGTTGACATCAATGACAAAACATGAATGCCAACAACAACATCAGAAAATAATTACAACAAAAATTTCACGAAGGGAACTATTAGGTAGGTCATCAATGATATCTACCTTTCCCTTATCCAAGTTGGGTGAAAACATATAACCCACTTGAGATTCAACACGTTTATTAGCCCATTCATATGTCACCAAGCCTATATTTGCATGGTTTCTATAACCACTTACACACATTCAACATTTCCATATGCATCTTTATTAGATAACCAAAGGGGTGTTAAGAAGTTTCTCTCATAATATGAACACCTACTAGTATAAGGGTAGTTTTATATCTTTCTAATATTATCCTGCTATAACTTTCATATTGATGAATCTTACTTGCAATCCTATACTTTGTTGTATAGATCAATACCCACCATTTATACATGCCTAAATTCAAGCTATTTCGTCAACTAGTTTTTGTACGATTACCTAAATTCAAGGGATAGGCATCCTCACTCTATGTTTTCCATCACGACATAAGAATTTTCTATCTCTAACATACAAGAATTCAAATGTATACACACTTAATAAATAGAGATTTTACAACTCTTGGACCCTTAAATATTTTTGCCTTTTCATCCTCATATTGTAGAAATGTTTCCTTACCCATACATTAAAATGGGATTTGATCTTGTCATAGAATAAGAGTTACACTTAAGTAAAATCTCCTTAGCAAGTTAACCCATTATCGATGTCCCTATCATACACCATGAATAAGTTCATATTGACTAATTATGAAGTAAATCCTCTTATTCATGTCACATGGATCCAATTTATTCCCTTATTTTATCATTATTCCATCTTACCCTATTACTTAATTCTTATTGAGAAGTTTAATAACTTAAGCGAAACACCAATAGTTTATAAGGTCAATGGACCATAGCCCATATACTAATCCTTTGATATACCTACACCTAGAAGATATTAATATCTGAAAAGTTTTGAATAAAATCCTGACTTTCAAGCTTGCTAGCTCAATGATGTGTCTTCTCAAGTTCTTTCCATTTATTGTTCACATCATCTAGATTCATTACTATATCAAGGGTTACCACTTTACTACCTTTGGATTTGTAAGAAAGAAATAGCCTTATTCCACAATCGGTCTTATTAGTATAACTTCATTAAGCACTATGGAAGATCTAACATCTTAAAATTTGAGAATATGCACATGAATACATTCAATACTGTAACTAGTCATGGATGAAAATTTAGAGTTACAACAAGATTTTATACTTGAAAGGTAGTGCAATATCACTCTTAATCAAAATTTGACACTAAGGCCTATAAGATTATATTATACTAAAAGATGGAGGTAATGAGTGTTCCAATGTGTACACAAGTAACCCTTAGGATTTTATCTAAGGAAATATCTACTCTATATATCTAGGGCTTAAACTTGTTGGTTACAACCTTATGAGTCACTTGATTGTGTCATTTTAGGCTTAACAATTATGCATGACTTTATAAAGAATCCACTTATTACAATACTTTTTCATAGAGCTATTATTTTTTGATTTCATTCACTTGTTCCTGATATAGTCAATACTAAGTTTTCTCTCATTTATGAGATACTTTCATTAATGACCCCATTAGTATGCAATAAATTTATGGAAAAAACTTTAACAATTTATATTGAACAACCTCTCATGTTCTTGTGGTATTACTTTGATCTATTAACATTGTTCATCTCCATGTTACTAACTATACCTCATTTTTATCTATGAATATCATGTTTTAATATACTAAGAAGACTTTGAAATATACCTAGTTGGACACCCTATTACCTCAGTTGAAAAGATTTAAGACAATACTTCTCCATCATCATCAACCCATAAATTATTATCCAACATCACTTAGTTTCCTTGGAAGTAAGGTTCTTAATATTATTTACTTTTAGAAGTTACATGTTCAAGGAAGGGTGCATGTGTTCTTTTATCCAAATTTAATATAACAAGGATCATTTTTTTTATTTTTTAGAGTTACTTGCATCATTTTACTAACACTTAATAATGAATCATGAGTCGTAATATGGACCCCAAATGATGTGCTAGTGTCCCAACCTAGGGCTCTGATGCCAAAATGCCATGCCCAAAATTTAGAGCAGAATACACCAACATTTTTTTTAAAGAACATGTTAAATGAACAATTATTACAAGATGGTAAGGTTAAGGCATTTACTAACACAATATGGGAGGTATGATGCAGTTGGATTTATCTAATCCCCATGGTAACTCATAGGGTTGGTCGAAAGATCGAGGGAAATCATGACAAGCAAAGGCCGACTTGTCAACCTCCCTCAATTGGGTCTAACCATCCAAGTTCAACCCGCACATCTACTCTTAGTTAGGTTAATATATTAAATCTCATTAATTACAATCTAATAAAGAGTTTCGTGAGTCCATTTTTTATTATTTAATTCAATATTAATATCACACTTGAATACTTCCATTAATTTGTTGATTTTTAAAAGGTCACTGACAATACACAATTCTTGAGTTATAACTTTTAAATTCAACCCTTATATTCCTCTCCCCCATATTAAACCATAATGCAAATCCTATTATCACAAGATATTTAGACTCTATGTATTTTGTAATATTATCTCAACTTTATTATAGTAATTACTTTAATCCTTGCATCTAACTATTTTTATTTTACTTAACAATGATATTTTGCTATCAACATGACACCCCGTCTAACATTATTATTTTTAAATCAAAATGAACTATAATATTAGCATTGAAATAATAATATTTTATTTAAACATTAGTTTTCGTCATATTTACTAATTAATTTAAGCGAAGCGGTATGCTATCTTGACATTTTAGACAATATACTTCACAAATATATTATCTATGAACTTTTTAATCGTTATAATTTTGATCCCTTTTGCCACAGTATTTCAATAACTTCTAATTATTTCTCTTATACATTTTCATATAACAAGTCTTAAATTAATACATGTTATTACTAAACTTTGTGTATTAATCATAAAACTTAATCACACATAACATTACTTCTGCTCAATTAAGTATCAAGATAAACTCCTATTAAGGTCACATTATAATAAGTTATCGTTAAGCCCATATTATCGTTAAGCCCACATTAAAGTCCTTTATTCATATTTAAATGATCCCAATAATGAGCTATTTTAAATCAATAAAAGTAAATAATAATTGGGTCCCTTATAGAAATCAATTAAAATATAACAATTCATCATTATAACTTTATTCTCTTTTTTTCATAGCCTACTAACAATATTCCCTTACCAAAAGTTGAATCTGCCTTAGATAAATAAATAACCCCATTAATTAATTTCCCTACTAAATTAGCACTAATTTCCCCCCAAAAAAACTCCCCATCGAATTTCTAATAAAACAAGGTTATTTTAATCTTATTTTCTCCAACCCTATTTAGGGTTCCTTATTCTCTCTATGAGGGAATTACCTCATTTTTGAAGCCATTCTTCTTTCCCACTCTTTCCTTCTCTTTTCTTTTACTTGTAGGTTATTACTCTTTAACAATGGAAGAAACACACACACACACACACAACAAAAGACTATTTATTTTTATTAAACCATGAATATCCATTATTTTCAATGGGTTTTTCTTAGGGTTTTCGGTGGCAGCCTGGTCACACAATGGTGGCGCCAGATGGTATGGCCCTCGATGCCGCTTCCTAAGGCCTTAGCCGCGGCAGCGACTGGGCCACCGCACTATGGCTTCAGCTATACTGGCAACTGATTTTCCACCTGCAACCACGACCTCCATTGAATAGGGGGTAGGGTTTCAAGCCTCCCCCCTTAAAAAAATTTTTATTTTTTTTATTTTTTTTTGTTTATAATTGGAATGGTAACATTATATATATAAGCATTTAGATTCTAGCTTTATTTTATTAGTAAATATATAGGTGGTTTTCCTGCACATTATAGGTATATTTGTATAAATATATATGCATATATACATACCCTTGTATATATACATACATTTAACATATACATTGTACATATTATTAAAATGTTTTACTTTCTTTTATAAGCAATGTAGTTGTGTGTGTATCTATATATAACCTCTTGTGAAAATGCAATGTTGTTATAATCTGATTTTTTGTTTTTGCATGCATTTATAAACTGAAGTAATAAGGAAATCTTTTAACATTTGTAAATCAACAAATTCTACCTTCTAGTTTATTCTGTAATTCCTTTTTTTTTAAATGAAGATGTGTAAACTTTTATTTCTTGCAATTAATCTATGTGCTAGTAAAAAATACAACAAAAAGTAACATGTCTCCATTTTTGTTGAAGCTTATCTGTTATCATGTTTGTAAATATTATTATACCTATTAACATACTAATAACATTAAATGGGCAGCTTTTATTTCATATTTGTATATCTACTAGATTCTTCAAAAAAGAAAACAATAGGGTATATATATATATATATATCTTCTGCTAGAAGAGTGTGATTTATTGCAAGGGCTGAAGTATTGTATCAATCTGGAATTTATTTATGGACTAATTGGTTTTGTGAGAGCAGCGTTTGTATTCTTGGAGCTACGTTTTAGTTTGGCTGGACAGGTTCCTCAATAATTAAATTTCGGGGATTTAGATTTATAAATTCATTTTCCAGAATTTTGCAAGTTTATGTTTTGAATAAAACTGACTTATATATATATATATATATATATATATATATATATAGAATACCCAAAAGCATATTTCAACTTGAAAACCCTATTCTCCAAATAATATTAATATCCCAAGAATGATGCATTCATTTGTAACTTCTAAATATTCAAGAACAACCATAACCTTTCACAAATATTCCTTTTACAAAAACAAATACAATTTTATCATTTTCTTTTAAGTGAAAATTACAATGCATTCCTAGTCCTTTTGCCATCCTTTTTTCAGCTTTTTATCCCAAGTCAATCTGGAATAAAAATGAAATTTGACCATGGAGGCTCACCTCTCATACTAGGCCTTTACAAGGCCACCCCAGAGCTAGGAGAACTAGAGCCCAAATAGATAACAACATTCAAACATATGCACAACAAAATTTGCAAACAACACACATAAAATCTCATCCAAGGCTTTCACATAGGGTCTGAAAATGACTCATTAATGTGGTGAAGGTGGACCAAGTACTAAGGAGGAGAATTCCAAATTAAAGAAATACATTTATTTCACAAGGCATACAAAACCACAACCTTCCTTTGTAATACAAAACCCACAAAATCCCTTATGACCCCCAAATGACATGTCAAAACTCCCCTTATGACCTCCAATACAATGGCAACAAAGACCCCATAATCTTTGACATATTCCTCTCCTCCTTGAGGAGAGACTCTACACTCTCTAAGCTATCCTGAATCCCTTCACCCCAAGGCTACTCTTCCCTCTCAACGGTGAGTTTGGCCTTGCACACCCAAAACAACATACAAGCATGGAAACAAAGAAACTACCATGAAAACAAAACAAAAAATTATTCACAACATATTCCTTTGCAAAACTTTCATACACATATGAACATAGTAATAATGGGGATGGAACCACCAACCTTTACTCAAGTTATGGAAAATGAGTTTTGATGAAGAGCTCCAAGTCCTAAGTCCTCCTTTCTCTAGATCTTCTCTAACTCCTTAGTTGTCTCCAAAGTTGGTGAGTGGGTGATCAAGCCCTAAGCCTTAGGAGATCCCACTAAAAAGGCTATACGCACTTCCCACAACCCTCTTGGAAGAAGACATGAATTTCCATTGGTTGGTCTTCCCAAAATTGGAATTATAAAAGGTGACTTGGGAAGGAGAAACCTACAACTTTCACATGATTGGGGGAGGTTGTCTACCCAAGACCATCTTCTCCAAAAGTTTATTTTCGTCCATCTTGGAAAACCAACTTTTAGAAGGGTTCAAGACACATATCTAGGTGGTCCTATGGTTAATAATGACCCTTACCCATAGGTATATCAAGTGAGCCTTCAAAAAAGACCTAAGCTAAACCCTAGGTGTTAGTTTAACCCTCCAAAAACTCACCTTAAGTTTACCTACGAGTTCATCTTGCTTTGACTACACACAAGGCTCACTAACCATGTGAATTTACATGGGGATCCTACATGGTACTTTCCTAGGTTTTTTTTGAGCCAATCATCCCCAAATGGACATGTCAATGCCACATATTCACAACACAAGTGTCGAGAGACACCACAAAAATACACATCACATACACACTTGGCTTGTCCATTTAGATTTTACGCAATTACAATTTTTTACAATTTACAACTTACAATGGACATAAACTCAAGCATACACAATTATTAAATAACACACATTACAATGAGGTTTTGTCTCTTCATTAGACACAACCTTGACTTCACTATCACACATAGGTTTGGTTCTAGTTCTCCATTTAATTTCTATGGTCATAATCATGCACATCTCAATTCAAATATCAGTAGTCTGAAATAATCACATATATATATAATGCATGAAAATAATATTAGTTGAGCATATATATCATGAAATTAATATCTTTTCATAATCCAATCATAATTAAATTATCATGGAAACTATTAACATATCAACAATGATTCCTCCTGAAGACACATGTCAAAATAGGTAAATGAAGATAATCCCCTTGATCACTTAACTTTCCGTTATCTCCAAACTACTCTAAATCATAGCTCAATATGAGTAAGGAAAATTAACGTGAAATCAATTATTAACTACATCATCATAATAATCATCTAATTCAACTAATCAAAATGCATGTATTAATGTACTATGACATCAACTTGAATGTCACTAAAATCTACTAACCATATCACAGGTAATAATGTATCATCCATCCTCACCTTAAGTACTAGGATCAACATAGAATGAAATACATCATGTCCAATAACGTCAAACCATCTATCTACTAGATTCTAATCCATATTGTATCAAAATAGTATATCAAATAAGAGGTATATCATGAGAGTAAGTGGAATGTCTTAACGAGTCAGTAAGGTCTCACAAAAAATCAGTTAGAGGAACGAATTCAAAGTGTCAAACATGAAATACAATAATCCTCAAACCCCTTATTAGAAATCATTAATAAAATACATTTCCTTCAAATTATCTCAAGGAGAAAGATATGTGTGTGTGCACAATTCCCATTAAATTTTGCAAGTTGAACTTATGACATTGCTTCCATACTACACCTAATTTCAAACCTTTAATCTTCCCAATTCTTCTATAAAAGAGTCATATTTGTAAAGTTAAGATTTTATTAGATATGTGAGAGGAGAGGTCTTACAAAAAGGTTTACTTTCTATGCACACAGATTGATAGAAATCCCATGAACCTGTACAAATGCTAAAAAGATAAACCAAATGATGCAACTAACCTATAATTTCAATTTGATGTTGTTTTGAGGGGAATAGGTTCCCTGAGATAACCTATTCCCAGGGATTGTCTTCCTAGGTTCGCTTGTTCTTTTCACTTCTCACTATTTTTAGTTGCAGATTATTTGCAAGGTCCTAAACTTTCTAGATATGATCCAGTGTGAGTGTTACCTATTCCTATACATAGATTTTTTTTCTTTTTTTTTGTATAGAGAGGGGTTTGCCTCAGTGAAACCCCAGTTTGGAATCAACCTTGAAATTAAATGAAATAAAAGAAAGTGTCCTAACATAAAACAAAGGGTAGATCTAAATCATGAAGTGCATTATACCTTGGCAATGCAAGTGCTTCTTTGAACATGATAAAAAATGTCCAATATCCTAGACACTTCTCTATCTAACTCCAATATAGAGAGTGAAGAGGTCTCAAAAGTGTTCATCATCTTGTCCAAAGTTGGTCTGTCCTTTGATATTGTCTCCTCAATGTTTTTGAGATGTCTAACAAGATTTATACAGTAACTGTATAACTTCCTTCCCTGTGATACACAAATCTTTGCCTCAGATATAGTTTTTTTCAATATCCCCAAGTCCCATGAGATAGAATTGCAAACTTCTTCCAACTTCTTTGTGGTGTACTCCTTCTCTGCTTTCTCTTCAAAGATCTTCTCCAAGGACTCATAGTGATTGTTAAAGTTATCCAATACTTTGTTCCAATTATCTGCATTGTCCTTTGATTGGAAAGAAAAAGGTATAGGTAGGAGTTTTTTGAAAGTTTCAACCGCTCTTTCCATTACCCTTGACTAATCTCTCTTTCACTTTAGCAAATGCGATGTAGGATACCTTTATCAGATCATCCACATCCATACTCTAAACATCAGTTCTTAGAGTCTTATCTCCATTAACAACAAATATGAAGAAACAGATGCATGAGTTTCATGTTTCTCTTCAACTTTATTCATTGTTTCTTTCACTGATTCAACTTTGCTCACTTTCTGTTCTTCTTTCTCTGCCATTTATGAAACAATTTTTCCTTCAATGTTGGTATCCTTCTCAAAAGGATCACTAACATCCTGTAAAGTTTCCAAAGACACAGGCACACTAGAAACAAATAAATTTAGTTGCTTCACAATACTCACAAATTTACTAGTGTCTTCGCCCTTTTATTTGTCAAGACTTATTTCTATCATCCTTGATGACTCACCTTTTTCAATAGTTGTAGGCTTAGTATCCTTTGGTGGTGAGGAATTCTCAGGTTTAGTATCCATCAGAACCTTATCCACAACCTTTTGTGTTTCCTCAATCACTTCATTGTACCTTCTCCCCATTATCTTTACCAATCTTGACTTAGTTCTCACCAAAGGTTTCAAATCATTTAATATCTTTTACATTTCTTTGACTGAAATAATAGGTAACATGTCTTCAATTGCTTGTACTAATATTATTTCATCTTCTATATGTGCTAATTGTTTCCTTATTTCCAATTTCTCATAAAGTCCTTTAGGTATATTCCCTTCAACTTCTAACAAGTTCTTCTTAAAAGTAAGTAAGTTATTTATTACCATGTCTTCAATCAAAATTTTATCAGATACCTCATACCTCTCATAGTATCTATTCAAGGTGTTCATCTTGCCCTGCTCAATTATCCTCTTTTCCATTATTTTCATGTCAGGCTTCCAGAGTTGTTTCACATCAATGCTCTTCTCTTCAATTTTCTTCTCTTCTCCCTTTTTCTTTTGAACTTCTATCCTTTGCATCTTAGGATGAGAGTCTTGTTTGGTGGATCTTGTGTTTATTCTAGGAAATTCCATGAGTTTCACTTCCTATGATGTTCTCTTGGGTGGTGTAGGTGTATTCTCAGATATATCAATCATAGTAGAAGGTGGATTAATTATTACCTTCTCAACTTCTAGAGGTGGAAGGCCTGCAGGAGCATTTCTCGCCAACCCAAAAGCTCTTTTTGTCATCTTATTCCTTACCTCTTTCATCTCCTCTTTTTTTATACAAGCCTTGGTAGCTAGATCATCTACCAAGTTTTCTACTTTCCTCTTTCTTACACCTCTAGTCTGTTCTTCCCTTATCTTTGCTGACTTCTCTTCATAGGTACCCCATCTTTCTTCAGATGGATCAATTTTTGAGGATAGTATGTGTTCAACTAGCATATTCAAGACCTCATAACTGACTTCATATCCCTAAGGATAACACCACTTCATCCTAGGTTTCACCGCCTCAAAGAAAACACAATCAATTTCAACCATGAAACATATTGAATCTTTATACTTCTCTACCAATGCCTCAGGAATCCTCTCTCTTTCATTCATCTATCTTTGCAAGATTTTTATCATCCCAAATAACTCACCATCAACCCATGTATTGTTCTATATTCTATAACTCTGTGCGATCTAAATTCCAGTGGGTTCATTGTCCTTCCAAGCTCTAGGGTGCATACTAGGAAAACTATATATAATATGAATATACATGTGTATTAATAAAGACCCAAACCTAAATGCATTCGACTTATCCTTCTTGGTTTGCTTCACATTCTCCTAGAACTATTGTGCAAGTACTTCACAAAGGTTATATTTAACATTTTCCTTCACCATTTTATATGTCATCAAAATCACTCCTACTGATACTGAGTTAGGTTGGATGTTGTAATGAAGTTTATAACCTAGAAACATTGTAATCAATCTAACATCTTGCTGAAATATATCATTAATTTTCATCGCTCTCTTATCACATCGCAAATGTGTTAGGGTTTCCACCTATTTCTTTATATTTTTCTCTGCAACAGGAATGACTCTAGAATTATCCAAACCTGTTATACTATGAATTAAGTCACTGCAAATCTTCACAAGCTGATCTCCAAGCCAAATGAACTAGTCGTGAGCTCTTCTCATAGTGATTTGAATCCATTTCTCTTCGTTGAATTCATAAAGTTCAGTCATCCGCACTATACTAAGGTTCTCAAGATGTGTGAACTCATCTCTCATATTTCCATCTTCTCCAATCATGTCCTTCATCTCTTTATATATCTCAAAGTCTCCCAGAGACTCATACTTATAGTGAATGTAAGCCCTAATGTCTCCAACATGTAGAATGTCATAGGGTGTTTGCAAAAATGCACCTTCAGGATCATCCTCAGTTGATTTGAATGGGTTTTTATTAAACTTATACCTAGGCCTTTCAGTGACAAAAAAAAATCAACGAAGTATCCATAACCAAAGCTTTGAAAAAGATCTAAATACCTTTTATCTGTTGATTTGTGAATTTTTGCTTCGATCAAATGCTCAACGCACTTGCTTCTTTGCTTCTTTTCTCTAATTTATTTTCTCCTTAAGCTTTGTTCTTCAAATGATGTTTAAATAAGTTATTTATATTGACCTTATACTTCATTGTGTAAATAAATGACACAGTTCCCAATACACTCATCTCTACACATAATCCAGTCGATTAACAATCTATCAATCACAAAATATAGATTTGTAAAACCATGCGATCACAAATATATGTTCCATAATATCTCCACATAATCTCTCTAATCTTGCAAGAGCTTACTCCTCATAATCAGGGGTTGAATAGATTTCTTATGTTTTCTTCCAATGACCCCCCTAAGTCCATGCTTGGCCATCTAGGTTGATGTATCAATATCTGCATCAAGCGAAGACTTAGTAGCCTCTATTGACTCTCCCTGAACCAATACCTCACTTTTTTCTTTTACTTTCCATATCTTTCAACTGTTTTCATCTTCTGGTTTTCTAAAACAACACTTGAATTCATCCATGTATTCTGCAAAACTCTTACCAGTATCACCAATATTCTTATTTGTAACCATAGGTGGTGGCCTCTTCTGTTATCAGTTCCATTGTAGCTACAAAATTTTTCTATATGTCCTGGATTTTTATATTTGTAGCATGTTGGAGGTGGTTTGTTTTGATTAACATGCAACTTACAATACTTTGCAATGTGCCCAAAGTTATTGCATTTGTAACATGTGATATTAGTTTTTGTTCCTTCCCTAATGTAATCTTGTTTGATTCTAGATTGATCAAGATTCCTGCATTCTTCTTTCTTGTGTCCATATGCATGACAATTGTTGCAATAGCCATCAAAGTATTTGTAAGGAATTTTACTTCTATAGTCTCTCTTCATGTGTTCGATCTTGTTGCATCCAAAACATCTACCTCTGAAAGGTCTGATCTATTCTTTAGGTTCTTCAAGAGTAGGTCTTTCTCCATCAGTTTTTTATTCCCAAGTCATTGAAAATTCAACTTCATTGAAGCCAACTCCAGTCATGTCTCCTTTAGGTTTTTTTTTTGTCTCTTTGTTCATCAATCAAGTCACTTCTCATGTGAATTTTCTCAATATGTTTCTTAGCCTCATCCAGTTCTCCTTTGATGATCTGATTATATCTCTCTAACTCCAGGTATTTGTTCTTGTAGTCATCAAGTTTAGTCTGCATTTTTCCCATCTGAATATTAGCATCCTTTAATGTTTCTTCATTTTTTTTCTATCATCCTTTACCTATTGAATCTATTTAGCCATCTGAAGGGAATTAGTTTCATGATCAAGCTTCAAAGCATATTTCTCTTGTTCAAGCTATTTTCTCTGATCTAATGTGTCATTTTCTGAATCCTCTTTTATCTTATCCATAAGATCTTGTCTCTGACTCCTGGAAATTTCAAGTTGCTCTTTTAGTTTCTTGATGAAACCCTCTACTCTTCTTAATTTGAATCTCAACTCACTATTCTCTGCTTTAGCCTTATCAAGGTCTTAAAGTGTTGCTTCAAAGTTTTCTTTCAAACTTTCATAATCCATCATGATCTCCTTTAAGCTGTTAGAATTTATCTCCAAGGGCCAAAATATCTGATATCAATTGTTAGGATTAAGTAATACTGAGAGGGGGGGGGGTGAATCAGGATTACAACACTGTAAACTTATGTTAATCTCTAAGTTCTGTTGATGATTTGTGACCAACACTTAGTCATTCACTCAGGAAGTTTTAGTTGGCTATCATTGTGGCCGAGCTAAAACTATGCAAGGCTGAGAAACATTGCCAAGCAGTTTTCAGTTTGCCTAGTTACATTGCCAAGTCGAGTTACATTTCCAAGCTGAGTAGGACACAAAGATGTTAAGTGTCAAGCGACAGAGAAGTCAAGTGCCGAGTAGAACAATTTTTGTATACATGTCTAGAATGATTCAAACTTCGAGGATAAGTGATCTGGCCAACTTGTATAATCTTTTTGGGCCGACTTATGTATGCATTTAATATTCTTCTACGGAGTTAGTTATGCATTTAATTGTTTT
This sequence comes from Thuja plicata, assembly GCA_018584345.1. Taxonomy (NCBI): domain Eukaryota; kingdom Viridiplantae; phylum Streptophyta; class Pinopsida; order Cupressales; family Cupressaceae; genus Thuja; species Thuja plicata. Next base: position 2,906,403 of record MU227884.1, read on the forward strand.
ATCCTATGCATGATCTATTGTAAACATTAATTGTAATACCATCAAGGTATGGGTATTAGATCTTGATCATTGATCTACATCTCGCTATCAGACTTGAATAGATATATTAGATTGCTTCCAAACACTATTTTGTAAGTGTAAGGAGATAGTAGACGAAGTGTGGTGACTGCATTTTTGATGTGAAATACACAGAGGGTTATTTTGTTAAGAAGCAGAGATCAAGCAGAGTGACAACATAGTGAACAGCAGAGTAAAGTTATATCAGATTATGAGATCATAGAAGGTACTGGAAAGAGGAGATCTTTCATCAGCATCAGAGCATAACAAAGGATCAATACTTGAGACATTCTAATCATTGTATCAGGTGAAAATCTCTTAATAGAGTGGCTCTAGCAGACCTTTCTTAATCTCCTAAAAGAGTGTTTACTTTATTGTAAAGTGAAATCCTTTTATAGGGTAGATTATAATGATCTTTAGCTCTTAACCGGGCAGACCTTTAATAGGGTAGATTAAATTTTTTAATGAACATTTGTAGCCTTAACAGGCACACTTTATTATTGCAGTAGTGGAGAATTTTGTGGGTGTCATCCCCACCCCAGTTTTACCTATTTGGGTTTCTGGGTTACCAAGTTCTTGTGTTATGTGCTATTTATTTCATTGTGTGGATGCTATCTGAGATTACATTAAATTCATATATGTATGAATGTGGATCAGTTTGTTTTAAGTGTTTAAATTTGAAGATCTGATTCACCCCCCCTCTTAGTATCTTGCTTTCCCATTATTGTATTTCCAACAATTGGTATCAAAGCTCAGTTCTCTAAAAGGGTCATAATCAGCTTGAGAATATAGATCTTGAGATGGAGATCTACAAGATGGGTAAAGTCATTGCGAATCAAAAGATTGATATTCAGCTAGCACTACAACAGCTTGAGACTGCAAGACAAGAATTAAAGAAGTCCTTGACTGCAAGGAAAGATTTGGCCAAATTAATAAATGACACTCATTATCAGGAAGAGGACAACACAAATCTATTTCAGAATGGAGATTCTACTAAGAGAGATGCAACAATAGCAGATCTACTGGAAAAGAACAGTGCACCATGTGAAGAAGTCAAAAACTTGAAAAATGAACAAGAAGCCCAATCAATAAGAATGTGTGAAGTTGTTGAATAGAAAAAGAAAGCCAAAGATGACAAGGCTATGGCAGAAGAAGACAAAAGAATGATGACTACCAAACTTGATGAAAGAACACATGATGTACAAACAATGATAGTCAATCAAGTAGACATGGAAAATCAACTACTACTTGTGAATTAGGAGATCAATAGGAAATACTTGGAGATTGTTAATCTTAGATCTGAGAATAGTCAATTGAAAGATGAATTGAGATCTGAGAAAGAACTTAATAATAGAGTGAATGATCCCAATGCTGCTATGAGCTACTTTGAACAACTGGTGGAAGCATCAAGAAGACCTAAATATTCTTCTGGATTAGGTCACACTGAACAAATTACAACCACTGAAGATGGAGAATCATCTAAGACATGTGAAAGAAGGTATGAAAAGCCAAGAAACAACAAACCTGTTTGTCACCACTATGGGAAACCAGGTCATACAACAAACATTTTTCAAAGCAAGAATGGTAAGTCCAATCCGAAAACTAACTTTAATGGTTACTGCTTTAACTGTAATAATTTTGGACATCAAGCACGTGAATGTAAGACAAAGGTAAGAAAAACACCTAGACTCAATGGTAATTTCTATAACTATCACAAATATGGTCATAGAGCACAAGATTGCATATCTAAAGGTAAACAATAGTGGACATCAAAGGTACAAGAGAAATCACCAAGAAAAGGCAATACTTACAAGTGGGATTACAACACATGGCATAGTTGTCATTACTGTGGTGAGTATGGACATGTTCCA
>MU227884.1:2914972-2933503 GCA_018584345.1 Thuja plicata
CTTCGCACGTCTTCATCATACTGTAACTTACTACGCTCAACACCAAGACATAAGAAACCTTGTTAGAAGGTCATATACATCCCAAAATAGCTTCTTCTAAGCTCGCATGTCTTTATTCATCATATACCTCTCTAATTTTTTTTTCTGGACTTAGTCATTTTGCAAGCTATAACTCCAAAACTGTGTATGACACCAAGAGACCATCCATACCAGATGTGTTTCCATAAATGACAACCCTCAAGTGTTATATAACACTCCTTAATTTTTTGTGGATGAATTATTGTGTATGGCAGTGTGCCTCTAAGGGTTGTATACATATCTTATAAATTGAGAAGTGAGCTCTAGGATGTAAGCCTAAATGCATGTGCATTCCCTTCATATACTAAACCTAAAACATGGCGTTCTTATTTCTGTAGAAGTAAATAGTTGTGGGTTCCATCCCTGCCATGGTTTTCCCCTTAACCAGGTTTCCACGATAAAAATCATGGTGTTATGATGTTATGGGTGCTTTTATTTTATTTCTATTGTTTACTATTCATTGTTTGCAGCTTATGGCTATGCAATCAAGTTAAAAATATTATAAATGCTAGAACACTGATTCATCTACCCCCTCTTGATGTTCCTCAATCCTAACACTAATTATAGGTGCTTACAATTTAGGATGATACAAAATAAAATATTTTGAATTAGATATTTCTTAGGGAGAATTCCTACAAGGATTTGTATATTAAGATTATATGTTAAAATATGAATAGTCGAGATTGATTTAATCAATGAATAAGACTATAAATTTGATTTAGAATTAACTAGTTTGATTGATTAGTAGACTAACCTGATTGACCACTAAATAAAATTCTTTATTAATTAAACAACTAAGATATTTAATCAAATAATTTGATTCAGAGTTAATTTAATTAAATAATTTGACTAATGACTCAAATGTGGAATTGAATAAATTGATTAACATGGGTGCAATATGGGATTGTCTCATTGGGTGCAATATGGGATTGTCTCATTTGTTAATTAAATTTGATAGATGAATGAAATGAGGGAAAGGATAATCCTTTATTCTTAATTGGATATGTGTATGGATCAATTTAAGTGGTGTGTAATTAAGTAATAATGATTAATCACTTAATTATACATGTTTTTATATAATGATTAATTTGAATTTAATTAGTTAATATAATATAATCAATTGATCAAGAAAGAAAATTAACATGAACATGTAAATAAATCAATCGTGAAATCTATTTGTCTAGAGGTGGTTTCATTATTCTTTTTATAGCAATATTGGGAGAGTATTATTTGGTTTATAACCCTTTCATCCCTAGAAAATATTAGAGGTGGGGAATGCTAATATAATGTTGATATTTTGTAGATCCTTAGTGCATATAGCTCACCATTTGAGATATTTATGTTATGGTGTACATTTATCCTTTCCAATAAGAGAAAACTAGGAGATGAATATTTTAGTGAGGTGAATTAGGTGGACAAAATTATTGGGTAAATGCAATCCATGAGGACTAGGGAGTAGGAGGTTATGTGTATATATACCTTTGGTACAAGATTGCACCTAATGTTTTTTATCATAGCATGTATGTAGGAATTAGTTCTATGTTTTTATCATAAGAGCAATAATATATTATATAATGCTCATTTTTAGAAGATTTTTTTAAGTATGAATAATATTATCCCAAATATCTATACTTAATACTTACATAAATAAGACCCTGATAAAACATCTTCTAAATTATCTTTAAGAATATTCATTTATTTTTAACTCTTTAATTATAAATATCAATATTAAAAAATTATACCTTTAAATATATAATTAATACATAGATTTAATAAAATCTGAAATCATATTTTCTAATATTGACCTTTAAATATATAATTAATAGATAAAATTAATAAAATCTCAAATCATATTTTCAAATCGTAAATTCTAAAATAAATAATCATATTTATGTCTTCTATTAAATGAATCTAATTATTATTTTTTACTTTGTAAATAAAAGTATAAATATTGTTGCTCTATATTATTGTAAGTTTAATTCTTTCAAATAGTTAATTGTGTATTAATATTCCTTTAATATTTATCAAAACTTAAAATGAAAAAATGAAAAAATATTTATTTAGATTAATATTTGGAGGCCTAATTGAATAAATTCTAACCAATGCATTACTTATAGAGGTGCTAAATGGCTCGTTTAGATATTAAAATCAAGAATAAAATAGCTTAGTTGTAGCTATTCTATGAATCCAAATGGTATTTTATTTCAAGCTCATTTGTTAAATTATTTTTTATTGAGTACGACGTACAAAAAAAAATTTAGATCCTAACAATGTAGTTATATGTTAATATTTTATTTATTTATTATTTATAATAATACATCTCACAATAAACTTTATTTATGATAAATATGAATGAGATGTAACTTTTATGCAAAGTGATCAATTAATTTTTTTTTTAAATGAGTACTATAATATGTAAACTTTGTGCAGACATGGATTGTAGGAAAATGGGCAGGTTATAACGATCAAAAGTGGGCACCTACAGGAACTCAATTTTATCAATTTACATTGCCCAAGATAATGGAATTCAGAAGTGATTGCACATATAGAGATTCAGTATCTCTTGTGCTTCCACAAGCAGCTAAAGGAGTCAATTGTTGTGAGGTAAAATAAATGAATTTTTATTTTTTAAATCATGGTTATTTATGAAAGAAGATATATCTAAATTGTATCACTTGTACTTGTAGTACACAATGCCAAGAAGAGTAGTATATGCTTGCCATGCAGGAGGAGTTGTTCACGCACTTGAAGGTTACGACAATCATGAAGTTGGAGCAATTAATATTGATCACATTGATCGCGTATGGAATGCAGCCATGAAACACGGATTTACTCTTGTTCCACAACCTCAAGTTAAATGATTTTCTTGCATGTATACATGTCTTTAATTTATTTCTTAAAATAATATTTTGTTACAACTCTTTGAATAAGATATTCAAATGGTTTTATAACATTTAAATATATAAGATACCATTAATCTTTCATTTCATGATCTAATTCTCTGCACAATAGTTTTAGGAAATTGTTTATTAATTTATTTCTCAACCTTAAGTCTTCATTTTGGGGAGGCTTGTGTTAGCATATGTTCTGGGCATTTCATTTTCTTTTGCATCCTACTTAGAAAGAATTTAATTTAATTTATTAAACCTTGCAAAAAATATATAGTTCATTCCTGAGTGGATGCATTTCGTTTAGATTTGACTTGTTTAAAAAAGTTGCAAGTTAGATTTCTTTTAGGAATATATTCTTTAAGATTCAATACTTGTCACCATTTTCTTTAATTTCTGAATTTGGATATATGTTAAGTTTTCTTTTTGGTTGGTAAAAGATGTATTTTTATTATATTACTAAATAAAAATATAATGTAAACATAAGGTATTTCAAATATCTGTAACTAAACCAAAAACTTGCCAACCAAAACCATGTTCTAACATCTATCCAAACTACAAGGGTTGTCCATATTTTGCCATTCAATTCCATCCTAACCCAACCCATATTACAAATTTTATACATATTTTCAAAATGCCTATCAATAGGAAAGTTCTACAAGCTACTCTTCAAAAAAATAAATTGAATTTCAATAAAAAAACCTAATTTTTTGTCTCACACACAGGGTTGTGGCCCCTTGAACTACCAACATTGTCAGGTTGTCAAGCTCTCACCATGGCACATCCACCTCATCCTTGATTGTGCCTCCTACGCATAAATCTTCCATGGGCAAGTCCATGCCCCCTTTCAACATATCAATGACGTTCATGCCCTCTAACATCCTCAACATGTCCACGACCACATCCTCGGCCTTGAACCCTACCTAGATTGTTTCTTTGTCTTTGTGCCCTCCTCTGTACATCCATATCCTCCCAGACATCAACAAGCTTCAACCAAAAAATGTTGGGGTTGATTTTTCTTCTGGGTAGCCCTATAGCCAACTCTAAATCCCAGTCATAAACAAAGTCGACAATTAGGGCCATGGATCTCCTCGTGTCAATTTTATGTTTTATGATATTCCCCAAACCTCTGTGCAGCAAGAATGGGTGTACTATTTATGGAATTCTAGGGTAGTCAAGCTAGTCTCCACGTGCAGATATAAACCCACGACCCGTAATAGAACATTTCAAGATTTCATCCATGCACACACGACATTATGGATACACACATTTCTCCATAATGTGCTTGAACTCTTCCTTTTATGAGAAATGCATCCCCCATGCATAGGATAATACCACAATGTCTGCATTTGTGCACCACAAGAAATCTGAAACTACATACTCCACACCCATTAGAGTTGTGATCATATCCACAAAGAAAGGGTATTGCAACATGAAGACATGACTTAGTTATTCTTCTATTATTGACCCCTTGAAAGCCATCTACTGCTTCGTGGCACCAAAGGTGAAGTTTTCTTCCATGTCACCCTACTGCACCTCACACCACACAACCACCTATCTCCGTCAAGGCCAAAAAATTTTGCCATATGATTGCATCTCAAGGAATGTATAGTACCAACATTCCCTTGCAATGAATGTGGTATAAATTTAGCATGTACTATGCCAAACTTCAAGAAAGCCAACATCTGCGACCTTGCAAGTATTCAATATATTTCAGCCACCAAAATCAAACAAAAGATTTCTTTTAACTTAGCCATCCCATCATTTCTATTGATTTGGGTAGATGATGTAACTTCCACCACCGGTCATATTATTTCCACCTCAACATGTCACTTCAACTGCCATCTTGGACAATGAGTTATCCAAACTGGTTCCTTCTCGGTATACATGCGTGGTTTTGAAATTCTCAAAATTAAGTAGCTTTCTTTGGATAACTCAGATGATTTTTGTAGTCTTCAAGGGCAAGGCTTCTAAGTTGTAATAGCATTTAAAATAATCTGAGAGTCTCCTTTCAGGTGTAGTTTGTCAACCTATAGTCTTTGTGCCATTTCCACTCCCATTAGTGCAGCTTGAGCTTCAACATCATTATTTGTCTCATTACGCAACTTTCTATGCTTAGTCATAATTACATTTCTATCTAAATCCCTAACAACAAATCCAACCCCCGATGGACCCGGGTTACCCTTTGTAGCACCATCAAAGTTTACCTTCATCCAACATTCTTCTAGAGATTCCCACCTTACTTCTTCCCTCCTTATTTTGTGTGGGTATATATTATGCTTGTTTTAATATATAGATTCCATATTATGAGAATTTAAAAGGGGATTAGATTACTTTAAATAATAATGCTATTTTTAAGTTAGTTTTAGAAAGAATCTTTTTAGAAATAATGACACATTTTGCCATTAGTATGCAAAGGGAAAACAGTTTTGAACCATTGGTAACACCTACGCCTTAAGACTTTCAATACAAACCAAAAGTACATATAAAAAAGGTCACTAAAAGTTTTAAGTTCAAGAGAAACCCGACAAGATAGATGACAAGAGAAACCTGACATGGTTTGCATAGTTCAACCCAAAAATATTGAAGTGTAAACCGACAGAGGAACCTGACAGAGCAAGGGAACCTGACGGACAGTTCATAGAAGGAACACTGATAGATAGACAACAGAGCAACCCAAGCATCAGTCACTGAAAATTAGTTATATCCCGAGAAATGTAGATCTGACTTCTATGTCAGATAAAACACTTATGTTTTATATTTTAGTGTTTTGATTTGATTTAAAACCATTTCTTGAGGGACAAACATTGTAATTGTAATTGTTTTAATCAGTCTAACTGATTGAAAACATGCAAACTAGGAGATCAACTTCAAGTTGTAAACCTTTGATCATAGAGTTATATTTGTAATACGTGAAGCCTAATTAGGTCAATCTATTGTATAAATAGATGTGTAATCATTCTTTTCATCTAGGTGTGAGGATGACAGCAGCCAAGGAACACATCTATGGATCAAACTAAGAGTTTCAAGAAGAAAAACAACAAAATATGAAATAGGTTATCAAGAACTAAGAATCAAGGCTACCAAGAAACAGATGTATTAATCAATCACATTAGGTGATACATTGTACATGTGAATTTAATGGATCTGTAATCAGAAATTGTAGATTGCATACACTTAGGTCACTGAATATTTTTGACTACATTCTAACAATTGTAGCAAATAAAAGAAATCCTTTCAAGAAAGGTGGATTTAACAATCCTTTGTAAATCTCTTAACCAAGTGCATACTAAAAAGTGTTGCTAAAAGATCTTAACAGAGTAGACCTTAATCAGTCTCTACACAATACTCCTAACAGGGTAGATCATCAGAAGTGATCAAAATTCTAAGTCTTAACCGACCCCTTCCATTCTGCAGATAGTGAAGCTTTGTGGGTTTCATCCCCACCGTAGTTTTTACCTTCTAATAGGTGTTTTATGCGTTACCAAATCTTGTATCATGTGTCTATACATTTCATGAATGTTTATATGAATGTTTTACATGCTTATTGAATTATGAATTGATATAACATACACAAAGATAGAATAGCATACATGGTTGGTAATACAATTGATTAGTAAAAGGATAAAGGTTAATTGATAAAATTTTTGAGGGTACTGATTCACCCCTCCCCTCTCAGTACACCATTCCATTATTTTCAACAATTGGTATCAGAGCTAGATCTCTTATTTGGAAAAGTTTATAAGACTTAAGAGAAAAGATCATACAATGGAAAGGTACAAGCTAGACAAGAGTATTGAGAATCAGAAGTTAGAGATACAGATCTTCTATGAACAATATAAAGAAGCTAGAATCAAGATGAGAAAGTTGTTGGATGAAATAAATATTACAGCATCTCGTTGTAATGAAACACTAGACTATCATGAAGAGGAGATACCTGATCTATTTGAGTCATCACAATCTGCATCTAGAGAAGCATCAGACAAATCTGAAGAAAGCATCACAAGTCTGAATGAAATCAATCAACATCTAGCTAGACAAGTGAAATCTCTGTAAATCGGTCAAGAGACATAGATGGTAAGAATGATTGATGTCATGAACAATGCTATACAAGTTGAGCAAGAAAGAACACTAGCTATTGATGATAGGAGGAAGATTACTGAAAAGCTACTAGAGAAAGAGTTAGAAATACAAAGACTTATAGAACATCATCATGAGATCACCAATCAGATTATTCTTATGAGTTAAGAGGAAAACAAAATGAATATAGAACTCATTGAAATAATAGAAGCTATCGGTGAGTTAAGAGAAGAAAATGAAAAACTGAAACATGAAGTGAGAATTCAGAAACAACACAAGGACATGATCAAAAGAGCTAAAGAGAGAACCAAAAGGATGGATGATTTTTTGGATGGACAAAGAAGAGTCAACAACAATACCAGACTAGGGTATACCAAGAATGAAGAATCACCATACCAAGCTAATCCCAAGAATGTCTACACAAATCCAAGACCAAGAAGACAGTTATGCAATCACTATGGAAAACCAGGCCACACATCAAATGTCTACAGGAGCAAAATAAAAGGTATTCCTAAATCCACACCTTCATTCATAAGAATTTGTTATAAATGTAACACAAAAGGACATAAAGCATATGAATGTAAATATGAGGTGAAACAACCAAAGAAGGAAACCTACATGGACAAATATTGTCCTACTTGCAAAATTCATGGGCACACATCTCTTGAATGCAGGAAGAAGAAAAGGCAAGCATGGAAGCCTAAATAAAATGAAACTTCTTATCAACCAAAAAGAGTCTGTAACTCATATGTTTGGGATTACAACACATGGGAAAATTGCACAGCATGTGGAAGATTTGGATACATAGCTACAAACTACATGAGACAATGGATGAGAAAGGCTAGGAGCTAGACTAACCTTGAAATGGCATGTTTACACTGCCATAAAGTTGCTCATCTAATAAAGGACTGCAAAGACCGAGTGACAGAGACAAGCACCTTTGCCAATGGAAACACCATCGAAGACATCAAGAAGATGACAAACAAAATGTGGAGGAAAGCTACAAACATTGAAGATGCTCGACCAAGCAATGCAAATGGTGACACCTTATCCGACGGATCTAGAGACATCACCACCCCGACCTAAGAACAACAAGTAAGTATGGAACTACATTATACCAAGTTATATTTTGCATCTGTTCCATTATACATTAATGAAATGCCAAACTAGCATGATTAAGGATGCACTATGGTATTACTTTTTATGATTATGTGAATTCAATCGCATCGGTCAATGATTACCAAAAATCATCGGTGTAAATACAAAGATAATTTTTCTATAGTTACTGAACATTGTCAGTTAACACATAAAAATCTAAGTCGCTAGTGTAAACCGAGCTCCGTCGATAATCATGTAAAAAGACAATGTTTTCATCACCATATACCTAGATCCATTAGTAAATAGTCAAATGAGTTGACACTTGGCCTGATCATCATGTTATCACCAAGAATGAAGTGTGTATGCTACCCAACAACTCCATCTTCAAACACCGAGAAGTGGGTGATCATTTATGACACGACTTATGGAAAAAATTATATAAATAGTCAACGAAAGAACTCATTATTAACAAAGTGATTTGAGTGAAGAAGCAGAGTGAAACCAGAGCACGAAGCAACCATATTGCAGAGGAACTTCAACATTGTTCACAACACTCAAAAAGATTCCCAGCAGTCACAGAAGTTTGAAGTAAGTAACAACATTCACCAAGAACTCTGTTTTCTTTTACGGGAAAATGCCCTAATTTTTGAAATGATGGAAACTACTTCACAAACCTCCAAGATCAAGAATGCAAATGAGAAAAAGGCTAATATAATCAAGAATACCACTTTTGAAAAACCTCATTACAAGATCTATCTTGTGGTTGCTTCACAACCTGACAACGCTAGTGCATTCTCCAGTATACCAACTAGGGTTTTTCTCGTTGAGGACATCCGAGCATATATTCATTGTAAGATTGCAGAAATAGGAGTTCTTGAGGTTGAGAAAGCTTACAAAAAGCTTTGCAAAGATGATGGAACAATCAAAGAAGAACATAATCACATTGAAGTGAAAGGGATCACAAATGCCCTATTGTTCCTGAAGGAATTCAAGACTGAATGGATTCGGTTAGTGCTAAGAAAAGTGCATGATCGAAAGATGTGGCTAGATGAGCCAAAACCAATAACCAGGGATGTTATACATGTTGTTATCGGTTATCCTATAACCAATAAAGCAAAGGCACTAAAGTACCCCCTCGTTCTGACATTGAAAATACCACATGAGTAGGATGGTATGGAAGAGGATTAAAGGTATCCACCATCACCGATGATGAAATGAAATTTGGAGCATGTGTCTTAGGATACAAATTATTTTAGGCTAGTAGGATGAATAGTATTGCATCCAGAGAAGTGGATACAACACACAAAATTGTTAAGAAGGGACTACAGTTAGATCTATCAGAACTTCTACTAAGGAAATTAGATGAGAACGTGATTATAATCAGGACTGCAAAGTCTAACTCATGTAAGTTTGGTTTACTCATTATGTGCATATTTTTCTATTTTCAAGAATCCTTCCCATCTAGCAGTAATGTCAAATGAGACACTACCCAACCAGTGACCACACAGATTAGTGAGTTCATGAAATCATTAGGAGATAATTTTGAATTAGTCATGGAAGAATACTTCATTGGATTCAATGACAGAATGCAGAAGAGGATGAGGATACTAGAAAAAATGGTAGAAAAGTACAAGACTAACATTTGCTTTATGGTGGACAATGATAACACCTTTATCAAACCAACTGTACTGAGGACAACATGGTTAGCTCCACTTGACTATGAAATCAACATAGATCAAGCAACAAATGCTATTGAGGCATTGTTGAATGAACCATTGGACAAGTCACAACCTAAGTTTGGAACTTATGAGGAAGCCAAGGAAAGGATAAAAAATAAGCTTAGTTGTGAATACAATTGATAGAAAGAAAGAGAAAATGGTTAAGGCTTTGAAGAAAAAATTGTGGGTAAATGAAGAGGAAATAGAACAGACAAAAGAAACCGAGGGTCAGTCACCCGTCGGTCAAGTTGAGAAGGTGAGTGACTCAGAATCCATAGAGTCTAATGCAGCACCCCCGAAGAAGCCTAGAAAAATTGTTGCATAGAGGACAAGGAGTCAAACTGCTCAAGCAGACTCACCACCTGTCAAGAAAGGTCAAGTAAGGACCTATAAAATAAAGCCTCAAACTAGGAAAAAGGCCCCCCAAAAAAGAAGGCTAATCAGAACTAAGGAAGACATATAGGACACCAAAGAAGATGAACAATCTATCAAGAACACACTTTCTTTGATAATTGATGAGGTATGTGCAGCTACCATCAAGTTAGGTTCAATGATAGACCCTAAGATTATTAAATGGATAACATTGGATCTTGAGGATCATAATAAGATAGAGGAGGCAATTATCACAATGATGAGCATATTCAAATATGTTCCAATACAGTTTGAGGATAAAATGCCTAAATAAATTCTAGAGACTCTCAGCTAGGTGGACATATGCTCTAAAGGAAGAGAAACAAATAAGGGAAAGAGCCCTAGTTTTAGTCATGCTACCTAAATCTAAGATGGAAGAGATTGAATAAATGATGAAGAAACATTCCAACATGTTCTCACCAAAATTAAGAGCCTACCAAGTGCTAAAGGGAAATTTAATTGAACTTGATATAATAAGTGAGGATGAATGGAGAAAGATACTTAATGTACCAAAAATGGATTCAAGCCCCGAGCCACAAGCAGCTCTTACCGACAAGCCACACAATGACGCAAATTAGGATAAACTAAGCCCCGAACATATTCTTATAATTGGTGAGGATGTTAATGAAGAAGAACTGAAAAAAAAATCTAATAAGGATATGGACACTGCAGATGAAACATGGCCCAATAATACTATCATTGATATTATCAGAGGAGATCCTGCAAATGAGGTACAAAAAGATGATGTCACTATTGTCCTAGACCAAACCGACGAATAGGATACAACTACAGATGTTGCACAGGTGAATATACCAGGCCAAATGCAACTGTTAATCCAAGCTATTAACATAATCTCACAAAAGGAAAGCTCACTCAAGCCTGAAGCAAGCATACCTAAAGATAAGGGTAATGATGAACAAAAAGATACAACTGATGAATAGAATGTAGTAGATGGAGAACCAAAAGAAACAGATAGAGAGAAAAAAGAAAAAGGTGAAGAAGAGAAGAAAGATGATGCTACTCCTAAGGATACCGAAGGAGATGTTGTAGATAAACCAAAGGTTTATGTGGAGACTTCCACTCCCAACCAATAGGAAGATACCGAGCAATAGACAAAAGATACAACACCACAAAAGCATTCATCAAGCACATCTGACCAAGAAAAGGATCTTTCTTTGGTGCTACATTCAAGTGCTTCCCACTTAGCATCCAAGAAGAAGAAGATGACAAAGAAGATTAAGTTGCAGGTAACGCTCGATGAAATAATTGAGATACCAAAGTGTGACCCTTCTAAATTAGATTTTGAATCTCTCCAAAAGTATGGATAAATAAGTCCAATGAAAGCTATGCAAGAAAAGATAAGGAGCACAAAGAATCCCTAGTGTTAGAAACTACAAGGGATATATTGACACAAATAGTAGCTGACATAGATGTTGATCGAGATACCCTCATCCTTGATAAACTTTTCATTCTAACTGAGGACATCACATCTCAAAATGTGGATGTAGAAAAAGAAATTGAAGAATGAGTAGAACAAAAATATCAATACAAATTGACAGAAAAGATCAGCCAAGAAGTGGCAAAGAACAAGGTAAAGCTCTTAGAAATTGCAAATAAATTAGATCCAATAATTTCTGAAGCTATTTCCTTAATACAAAAGTTGTGCTCTTTAGATAAATTCACTAAGGAAAAAAGTGATAAGATTGCACAAATAGATTATGATCTAAATACAAGTACACACAGTCTAACCAAAAATGAGAATGCAATCAAGATGCATTTGGAAAAGATTATGTAATCTAGAAGGTTGAGACAGGAAATTCTAGAGGCAGAAACCAAGTTTAGAGATGAGGTTTCCGAGCTACAGGTTCTAATGCTACCAAATCTTACACTTCTGCAACAACACATGACTTTGGCAAGACAGTTAATTGCCACCCCAGAGATGTCTGTAGCAGACAACATCTATGATATGCATGCCCGAATCACACTGGAGAAAATGGCTCTTGAACACTTACAGGAGAAATGGGAGAAACTATTGGAAGACATGAAGAATTCTCATTCCCATATTTTTGATAAGTTAAGTATACACCTTTGCCCTTACTATCAAAAAAGGGGGAAATAATATGAACAGTAGTAAAAAGGGGAAGAAAGATATGAGACAAAGGGGGAAATGATACGAAGATAAAGTGAAAAGGGAGTATAGTATAAAGGTAATTATACATGTATATACATATATTATACCGACATATACATAGGGGGAGTGATAATGATAAGGTGAACACATGGTGTACATACTACACATTTTAGTATTTTGCACATATCAATTTTTGATACTAATGTCAAATGGGGAGATTGATGACACATTTTTCCATTAGTATGCAAAGGGAAAATAGTTTTTGAACCATCGATAACACCTACACCAAAAGATAGGCTTTCAATACAAACCGAAAGTACAGATAACAAAGGTCACCAAAAGTCATAAGTTTAAGAGAAACCCGACAAGACATATCACAAGAGAAACTCGACACAGTTTGCATAGTTCAACCCAAAAATGTTGAAGTGTAAACTGATAGAGAAAGGGAACCTAACAGACAGTTCACAAAAGGAACACCGACAGACAGACAACAAAGAAACCCAAGCATCAGTCACCAAAAATCAATTATATCTCAAGAAATGTGGATCTGACCTCCACGTTAGATAAAACACTTATGTTTTATATTTTAGCGTTTTAATTTGATTTAAAACCATTTCTTGAGGGACAAGCATTGTAATTGTAATTGTTTTAATCAGTCTAACTATTTAAAAACATGAAAACTAGGAGATCAAGGTCAAGTTGTAAACCTTTGATCATAGAGTTATATTTGTAATACGTGAAACTTAATTAGGTCAATCTATTGTATAAATAAATGTGTAATCATTCTTTGCATATGGATGTGAGGATGATAGTAGCCAAGTAGCACATATATGGATCAGACTAAGAGTTTCAAGAAGAAGAAAAACAAAAGATGAAATAGGTTATCAAGAACCAACAATCAAGCATACTGAGCAACAAAGGTATTAATCAATCACATTAGGTGATACATTATACATGTGAATTTAATGGATCTGTAATCATAAATTGTAGATTGCATGCACTTAGGTCACTCAATATTTTTTACTACATTTTAACAAGTGTAGAAAATAGAATAAATCCTTTCAAGAAAGGTGGATTTAATAATCCTTTGTAAATCTCTTAACCGAGTGCACACTAAAAAGTGTTACTAAAAGATCTTAACAGAGTAGACCTTAACTAGTATCTACATAATACTCCTAACATGTTAGATCATCATAAGTGATCAAAATTTTAAGCCTTAACCGGCCCCTTCCATTCTTCAGATAGTGAAGCTTTGTGGGTTTCATCCCCACCGCGGTTTTTACCTTCTAACAAGGGTTTTTTGCGTTACCAAATCTTATTTCATGTGTCTATACATTTCATGAATGTTTCTATGAATGTTTTACATGCTTATCAAATTATGAATTTATATAACATACACAAAGATAGAATAGCATACATGGATGGTAATACAATTGATTACTAAAAGGATAAAGGTTAATTGATAAAAAATTTGAGGGTACTGATTCACCCCTCCCCTCTTAGTACACCATTCCATTATTTCCAACAAGAAAATTGTAATAGGTAGAATTGTTATTTAAATGTTAGGAATTATATGAATACGATACATATTATAATTTAATTAATAGTTTTATTTTTTACATTAAAATTAATTTTACTTAGTAAATAATTATTGGAAAAATTTTAATTCATCTTAATATTTTTTTATGTTGATAAATATGGAAAGAGTTTAATGTTATAAAATGATTATATTAATTAGCATGTTTGATTGTTAAGGTTGTAGATTGATTAGCATTGTCTTATATTTTTTTGGAATCATGAGTAAAATGACGAGTATAGCGATTTTATAATTATGATTATAATGTCCTTAGTAAGAATAATGTTATGGTGATTGTTTATATAGTCTTTTGTAAGAGAAATATCGATCTAAATGATTTTCTTTGTGGGATTTGTTATATTTATATGTTTGTATTGAAATTTCTTTACTTTTTATGCACATGACATGGGAGTTACTGTTTTCATTACTAGAGGCGTTGTTCTTGTGTTTTCAGATTTGATGTGGTGTTGTGTTGGTTTGTTATGGTGGTGTTTAAACAATAATGTTATAATGGTAATTTTGAGTCTCTCATTATATTATTATGTTATCGTTGTATTTTGTCTTGGGAATATCTAGTATTTATATGTCAAGGTGGATCCATATGTCAATATAAGCTTGGGATGATGTTAATATGAGATATGGGAAGTGTTGAATCGAGAGGAGGTCCCTATAAGATGTATTTATCATGGTGTTTTCGTAGGGGAAAAATACACAAGCTAGAATAATATTAATAACACCGAACTAATAATCAACACAAGCCCTAAAAAATAATAAAAGACACACTACAACAGATTGGGCAATTAGCGCCAAAAATGACACCTTTTTTTATTGTAACTTTCACAATGATTTGAGGCTATGTGATGACGTGAAATTTGGCACCCAAATACTTCCACTCTTCAACATCGCATTGAGCACCGCATTTAATGCCATAAGAAGAGCCATTTCCTATGTTGAATGTTGCACCGCAGCTGTGTCTGCATCAAAAATGCCGCCGGAAAAAGACTCAGGCAATAGCACCTTATATGATGTCATAAATTGCCTCTTGTTTGGATTCCACTTTTTCTCCTTTGTTGCTTCCATATTTTGCTTATAATTGTGCTTCCAGTTTTTCTTCTTATTATTCTTCCAGTTTTACTTATATCATCCTTCGTTGCTTCTATTTTTGGCTTCCCATTTTTCCTGTGTTTTAGTTTTCTTTTACTTCTGCTTTGGATTCCCATATTTCTTCTAGTTTTGCTTCTGTGTTAACTTCTCATTTTTCTTCGGCTTTGGCTTCCCAATTTGCTTCTAGTTTTTCTTCCTATGTTGCTTCCATCTTTGCTTCAATTATAATGTTTCTTTTTTCTTCTGATTTTACTTCGGGGTTTGCTTCCAATTTTTCTTCCATTATAGCACCATTTGTTGCTTCTATTTTTTCTCCAAGGCTTGCTTTTGTTTTTTCTTCCATTTTAACACCATTTTTTATTTCTAGTTTTACTTCTTGTATTTTTTCACTTTAACGCCTATTTTAATGCTACTTCTTACTTCTGGTTTGACTCCTTTTTTTTCTTCCATTTTGTGCTCTCAATTTTTCTTCTGATATGGCTTCATATTTTTCTTCTATTGTGTGTATTTTCTTGCTTCTAAGATAGCTTCTATTATTTCATCTTTTGTTGCTTCTAAAATTGCTTCTATTATTACTCTTTTGTTTGGTACTTGAATTGCTTCTATTTTTGCTTCCTAGATAACGCTAGGTTTTGTTTCTAATTTGGTTTCCATTGTTTCTTCCTTTTTTACTTCTAAAAACATTTCTTATTTTAATTCCATTTCTTGTTAATTTAATATTTTATTTCAATTATGAATCCCATGTCGACACCAAGAAGGTGCACATCAAAATGTCTATGATTTAATTGAGTTTGACAACATTCATCCTGAGAAGCAAATCAAAATCATCATACATAATAAATATTCATCCAATAATCATCGACCACTTTTAATATATATAAATTGACAAGTCAATGTATATAAATTGACAAGTCAATACTAATAAGATCATCATATATAACTAAAACAATTAAAATTCCAATATGCCAGTAGATCAAAAAAATATCTAAATGATACATGTCCAATATTTGACATAAGTCAAAATGATATATGTCCAATAGTCAACATAAGTCAAAATATTACATGTGAATAGAAGGGGTTTCAGAAAACCGAGATCAAGGCCCACCCTCAGTGCAAGAATGCCAATTTTATATCCTTCAGGTGTAGGGGCAAAGCCAAATCTAGCAAGAGTCTTTCCACCATCAATAGCACTTTCAGTTCTACACTATTAGGATCCAAATGCATATGCATATTCAGTTCCATTCATTAGGGTTTCAATGCCAGTGGAGGCAACACTGCTTCTTACCCCTGTCAATTCAATTTAGCTTTATGACCTAGAACCACAAACAACAACCCCCTCACTAGAGGTAGATGCTTGTCCAAATCTATTTACAAATGATAGAAGTAAAAATGATAAATTATACAACTGAAAATGATACAAGTCAAGATGATACACATCCATCATCATTACTATGATCATCATCAGCATCATCATCATCAGACTCGGTATTTGCATCATCGTCATCATCTTATGTCCTGTGATCTAGATCAAAACTAATATATTCTGGATCTGTACCTTGAGGATCATCTTCATCTTGTGGAAGACCCGAGTTCTACCCAAAAACAAAATTGTTTTAATGTAAAGTTATTGTTTATGTAATGCAATAAAATATTTTTTTGTTAAATATCTAATATTCCAACATATGAAACAAAACCATAATCATATTAGATGAATCAACAACTAAACTAGACTGAAATAGATAACATAAACATGGTTTTTAGCAAACAAAAAAGAAGTTACTTTGTTCTACCTTGGTTGCAGGTACAGTCACAAAATAGAGTTCCAATGGCTGTAGGAATAGTCACAGAATAAATTTATTGTTGAACCACAAAATTGCAGGTCATTTTTGTTGTTATCTTGCATCATGTCTTAATGTTGACTTGTCTCTCAAGCGAAGACAACAAAAAAACCATACCAATTACCCTTCCACTCATCACTAAATCCACTTAAGAGTGTTTTTTTAAGGTGAAACTCATACATTTGCTTAAATAAAATTAAATCAATTAGTGTGCTCCTTGTATTAGTCAAAATGCTCAAAAATAGATTCACAGGGGAAAAAAACTCATGCTATTTAAATCACCACAGGAAAAAAAAGAAGAAATCTTTAAAATTTGCAAATGCTCAAAAACACTTCCATTGTTGATTTGGCAGTAAATTTACAATGGCTTAATAGTGTTTTAGGATTTTGAGATTTGTTACACTTGAAAGAAATGAAGATTGAATGCCCGTGAATGGGCTTGGTTGGGTTAAGAAAATATCTATGGCGTCGGATCCAATTGTGTGGAGTTTGTGGACAAAACTAGAGGATGGGTGGTGGAAAGTGAACTTTGATGGGGCTTCAAAGGGAAATCTTGTCCCATCATGTGCATGATTTGTTTTTCAGGACTGGATAGGTAACACTATAGCTTTAGATGGTAAGAGACTAGAAGATGGAACTAACATTAATGTGGTAGAAGAAGAGGCAACATTTGTGGCATTCAGAGTCACAAGAAGTTTAGGGGAATCAAAACTACATCTTGAGAGGATACCCAAATTATTATTCATGTAATTATCAAAGGTGCATTGAAAGCTTGGCATTTGCAAAATTATGTAGATCTTATTAGCGTTTAATTAGCTTTTGTGAATAACTTTAGAATTTCGCATGTAAAATGAATCATACACCCTATCGAATTCGCTCTATCCTTTGCAAGTAAAGGGGAAATTCGAATTGAATTCTTAAAAAAATTGAAACTATAAAATATTTAAGCATTAAAATTTTAAAAAAGTAAGGAAAATTATAAAATGTGGCAGGATAGATGGTGGTATTGCATGGGTGCATGTAGAACCTCCCTCATTTCCCTTTTATGATTGACATTATGAGGGTTATGGATTAATTTCATTATTGCAGTTAAGACCATGTACTACCCTCGTGAGATTGTACCCTTGGGACGATCTTTGCCTACCTAATTAGTAAGACCTTCCTTGGAATTTAGATGCATTGTGAGGTTCTGATATGTTATGATATGCTTGGTTGAGATGATCTTGTGATGTGATAATCTTGTTAGAGGCATTTATGTGACTCACTCATTCCAATTTAGCCTTGTTCTCATTTTGTGACCATTCGCATAGTTGTGCTTAAAACTTTAGAGGGACCCTACTCGAGTCAGCATAGCAATTCCTCAATCCTGAAGGACCTAGTATGTGAACCCTTTATGATACATTATGGAATTATATATTTTGGGATAATATTGGACTTTCATGTACTCTATTTCTTCTTACTCATGTTAACGGTTCTACAAAAACATGTTGGAAATATTCAGGACTAACAGAGTTACTGAGAGGGGAGGGGTGAATCAGTAACACTTAGAACTTTAAAACATTTCTGCACATTTATATTCTTTAACCATTCATACATCTAATCTACTGCA
>MU227884.1:2975849-2987553 GCA_018584345.1 Thuja plicata
ACCAAGAATTACTTCATTGTATTTCAAAAACTCATTACATAAAAACAATACATGAAACTTAAAATAGTTTACTGTAAGATATAACAGTTTCTTCCAAAAACTTCTTTCTCTAACTTTCCTCCTTCTTTCTAACTAACTTCAAACTATCAGTCCAATCCCTATAAATAGAGGATCGAACACTTATTACAAAACAGAAAAGAAACTATCTTGTTGAAAACATGTCAGAGAAGAAGATGAAAATGCAACAGCCTGCTGTGTGGGTAATAAAGCTTGGGCGACCAGTTCAATATAATAAAGTGTAGAGGGAATATAGCAACATTACATCCCCATGTCCTGGAATAATGGCTCCTCCATTATAGCAGCCATGCTTCCTAGTGCTGTGATGATCACTCCGTCGTAGCTGGTCCTCAACAGTCTTCCTTGAATGCTATCGACCACTCTCCAGCCACTTCCTATCCTGTCAAGTTAGTTGTTATGCAGAAATATTCATGCAACAAGCTTAATCAAATTAAATCTAGATATTAGAACATATATTCTAATGGTGATATGAAATACTGCAATATATGTATAATATTAGCAAAATATGTCACAAATATCTACCCATGGTTTATCAGTTGTATCTGGACTTTATCACAAGTTTTAACTGGCTAGGTTCACAAATGTTTTGTCAAAAACTAGAACAAAGTATTTAAAATTATACAAAATAAAGGAAATAATTTGGCCTTTTCAATGCCTTGCAGTGCCTGGACACCTTTTGTCAAGCCTCTAGATCTGCTATTCAATGGTCTAAAACCCTTTGTTTCAGACAGTCTTTTCTTCCAGCCCCTGTCTGGCTTAACAATTTTGGCTAGAAATGGGTTCAGCATGGGGAATTTTTTCATTTCCTGGGCATTCCCTTTTCTTTCCATGGCTTCTCTATGGATTTATGGAATGCTGTGACTACCAAGATTGAAAAAAAGCTGCAATATTAGATCTAAAAGCCTCTTTCCCTTGCTAGAAAGTTTCAAATTTATTCCAAATTTTTGGCTGCTACTGATGTCTACTACTCCTCTTGTTGGGCTCCCTCTAAGGCTTCTTATCTCAAGCTGGAGCATTTTCTTTGAGATTTTCTTTGGGCCTCTGGTGCTGACGGCCATGGTTTTCATAAGGTTGCCTGGGAATTTTGTTGCCTTCCTCATGACTCTGGAGACCTTGGCCTTCTCTCCACTCAGAGGTAGGGGCATGCTCTCTGTACAAAGTGGATTATCTATTCTCTTACTAGTGATGAGGCTGAGAAAATTCTTGTCAGGCACTGTATCTCTTCTGGATTCCCAATTCACAGGCTGGCTTGGAAGGGCATTGGTCTCCGGACCTTGCTCACTATGAAAGAACCTATTCAAATCTAGGGTACCTTCATCATCAAGAGCATTTGGAAAGCTTGGGAAGCTATTAAGCCTTGGCTTCGATGGGATGGTGATTCCTTTTGCAATGGTCTTTCTTTCAATCAGTAGACCCTCTGGTGGTCTCCGTTGTTTTCTATTCAAGGCATCCCTCTGGCCAAGACTCAAGGGACTAGTGCTCTACATTTTTTCAAACATGGCATCTAGACTCCCAAGGACCTCTTCTCTAGAGCCTCTATGGGCCTCTGATCATGGGAGGAGATGCAGATGCAATATCGTTTGGCTCGTTCTGATCGCTAGACTTTTGATCTTTTGGTCTCTGCGTTTCCTGCCAACTTGCTTCATAAGATTGGCATTCAATCTATCAGGCCCTGGTGGAAGGATTGGAAATGGTATTCTGCCATGCCTTTCAACAATTATAAACCAAGGCTAGGCTATAGGTGGTTATCCCCCCATCTTTCGATGGTGGATACCCTTAATCAGAGATGGCATCTTCATTCTTCCACTTCTCACTGGAGCTCTCGCTTTTAAACCATCTAGGCTACCATTACGGAGCCTAAGATGGCTCTTTTTGCTTGGTGTCTACTTTTTCAAGGGATCCCAGTTGGCCCTAGGCTCAAACATCTGTGTGTTTAGGACCCTCGATGTCCCTTCTATGGTCACCCTAAATATTTTTTGCACATCTTCTAGTTTTGTAGGAGAGCTCAATACTATTGGCAGTGGATTCATGATTTATTCAAACCCTTTCAGCCTAAGCCTTTTTCTTGGCACATGATTGTCTTAGGAGATTCCCCTAGACTTCCCTCCAAGTTTACGCAAATTTGGCATACTTTCAGGATGGAGATTTTGTTTGTGTTATGGAAAGATAGGAATGCTATTATTTTTTCTCACAGCTTTCTTGATACGAATGTTGCTCTGTATAACAAGTCTTGCATTTGTAATAATGTTATGATGAAGATTCAAGTTTAGGCCAATAAAGTGGCTCTAGAAGTGGCTCGCCTGTAGGAATTGCTCAATCATTGGGGCAATTCTTCCTGTACTGTTGCCCGGGTTCCTCCTGATGCCATTTCTGCTGAGGGTACTCCTCCTAGAGGTCATCACCTTGGGCGCAGCTCCTCAGTGCACCACTCACACACCCCGCATTCGCAGGCACCCCGCCACCACTCCCCAAGAGGTGGCGGTGATGGATGGCAGCGTCGCTCAGCTTCTCTGCCTCGCCATTCTTCTGGGTGGTCTCCAGCTTCGGCTCAGTTTGCCCCTCCTGATGCTCCTGGTTCTCATCGTGGCTCTGATTGGCATCTTGCCACCTCTTCCAAGTTTCCCCGCCTGGCTTTGGCCATTTTGTTGCCCAGGGTGAAAGAGAAAGATAAAGAAGAAGCTAAAGATGATGGGTGGTCGCTTCCCAACCCTCCTGTTAACCCCAATAATGTGTGGGGTTCTAATGATAAAGATCCTCCTCCTTCTGCCACTGCTCGTGCTGCATAATGGCTATATGCCTGTTTTTTTTTATGAATAGTTGTTCTTTGTTTCTGGCTTGGCCGTGTGAACTTTGTGAGGTGATTTTTATGTCCCCCAGCCCCTTTTTTGTGGATATGTAACTTTGATATTTTATTAATTGAAAAGGCACTATTCATCAAAAAAATTTGAGCATTAAGGAATCTTCTAAAGGTAGCTTAATGATTAATTGGTTAGGCTTTTAAGTGGAAATAATTGGGAAAATTATGAGTTAGATGTTTAAGTGAGTAATTAATAAAATACTTTTTAAAGATGTCAATTAGCAATTTATTTCGCATATAGGCATTAAGTTAAATAATTAATGGTGGGAGAATTTGAGTACAATTTTAACTAAGTTAAAATTGAAATTTGATAATTACCAATACATATTAAATGAATTAATTTTAATTAAACCTTTAATGTGAATAGGTACATTCTAAAAGTAATATAACAATTAATGTATTATCTAATTTGGATTTTAAAATGCTATTGGATAAGAAAAGTATGGAGTAAAATTAATTTGAGTTATTTAATAAAACCCTTTGAAATGTATTTAATGATTAATTAATACAACTACATGAATACTAAAGATATTTTTATTAATGGATTATCGAGTAGATGAATATTAAATTAATTTCAAGATATAAATCAAACATATTAATTTAATGACTTTTGTAAAGTGTCAATAATTATAGATATTAAGCGAAAGATTTTAAATAAATGTAATTTTTTATTATAACTTCTATAAAGAATATTTAAATGGTCTAATGAAACGAAAGTAAATAATGCTTTCTATATATGGAAATTGGGCGATAGTAATTTATAGTTGTACCGTCAATTTAATTAATTTTTGGGGATTAATATAGTATTAAAAATATTAGAGTTTTAAATTAGTGGATTCAATCAATGAAGTTTGGACTTGGTTACACTATATTGAAAGGAGAGGAATTTATCAGAAGACCATCGTTAATCAATTTAGTCAAATATATTAATTAATTCTCACGTCATCTAACTTTATTAAAAGGGTAATTCAACTAAGTTATTTTAGGGTTATCAACTTCATTAATGTTAGATTTTATGATCATTAAGGCATCTAACCTAAGGGGAGGCTTATGATTGCATAATGGTCATGATTATAATAATCTTATTAATTCTATACCCTCCATAAAATTTGAATTTGGAGTTAAGAATCTGATTAGGTAGTTTAACAAATTAAACTTGGAAACTTAGTTTTACCTCTTCTAACGTATGAGTAAGGGATGTTGATAATCCTCATGATCCCCCTTAACCCTAATAGTGATTGATGCAAATTACCTACTAACATAATCTGATCCGTTAATAAAGTTAACTTAGAAACTAGTTTGTAGACTTGGCTACCCTGTAACTGAAAACAACACTGCAATTATTACTTTTTAAAAAAAAGTTGTGTTTTGGACATCAAATTTGGGCATGACAGTGCAATAAATAAATTTTAATGCGAAAGTCAAAATCATAGTGAGTTTAACTAGAGGAAATGGCATTTACTGTGGGAGATGTCCCAACAATTTGATAAATCTCCCCAAAGTTTCTCATAATTATCAATGCAGGTAAAGTGGTATGGTTTTGTGGATTGAAGATGGAAACATCATTCACCTTTACTGCATCAAAGCAACAAAATCTTCTTTTACAGCGGGTGTCAAAGGGGAGATTAAAAGGCATGTTTTTGTTTACTAATCCCAAGCTGGATGATTTAGTATCACTGATTCTAGGAGGCATATTTAACCAGATTAGAATTAGGAATAGGATGAACATGGATGTGTTCACCATGATCATGGCATGGGTTGTACAATTGGGAGAGCTAGTGGAGAATGTTTAGATGATAATTCGGTTCATTATGCCTGCAGAATTCCCTGGAGGTTTTGAATCTATTCTTGAAAGATTTGTTCTTAGACTGGGCATGAATTTTAGTGACGACTTGGTGAATGTTGAGATTGTGGAAGACACCAAATTCTTCCCTTTTTCTGGAGGTTTGATTAGAAGAAGCGCAAAGACCACTTTAAAGAAGTTCGTAGGGGGTTGACGACTCTTAAATCGGTGTTAGAAATAAGGCAACTGGATGAAGACATTGAAGAAATGAAGTGCAATGCTAGGATGTTAGAGGTATCCCTGAGGAGACGCTCAGTGAGGCTAGAGGTGAGGCAAAGCAAGGTAGTTGAGGTCTCCCTAAGAAGACGCTCGCCGAGGCTGGAGGGGAGGTGATGCAAGGCATTTTATGGAGCATGAGCTAACAAGCCAAAGCCCATGTGTTCTTTTTCTTTTTTGTTTCCATTTTTCAAATTGTTTTTACTATAATTATGCCATTAAAACTGTAATGACTATGTTTTAGGAGGTTGATGGTTACAAATCCAACACTTTTCTTGTTGATAATATGTTGCAAACTCTATAATTATTTAGGAAATAGTGGTGTAGAGTTAGGTTTATAGTCTGCAAATCTGGTTTTGAAGTATTTTTAGTAGATAGGGATAGTTCAACGTTGTAATTGGGTTTTTTGTGGGATGTTATAATATTTAATTTTATGTATATCTACTTTAATTTTATTTATAAGCCTATTAATTTGTTACCAAGAAAATCTAGTCGATTGTATGTCACTGATATACTGATTAATTAAAACTATTAATCAAGAACTATTTATGAATTTATACTTTTTCAGAATTTTATGAAATATTGTTGAATGTTGCATGGGAAGATGGCTTCAGAAGCAATTTGTTTTAGTTTGATTGATGTTTTTGATGGTTTCTCACATCTTCACGATGATTAGTGGGGAAAATGTTTTCTATCCGTGAGCCTGCGATGAAGAAAGAAATATTATGGTGATGCCTTGTTGTGGCCACAAAGTTTGTTTTTTGGGACCCAGTTTTGGCTTGTGGTGAAGCGAGGATGTTACATGTATCATTAATTTGATGGGTTAAGAAAATGGTATGGTCGCATGTCACATTTTCATAGGTTTAAACTGTAGTTAAGGTGGATGGTTTGTGAGGATGTGACAAAGAAAAGGTAACATATGATGAGTTAGTCACAGTCTTGCGACAAATTTTGAAGACAGTTCTTTAAGCTCACAGTTTTGTGAGGTGGTGGCATGTGTTCGGGGAACATTGAAGGGAGTGTGTATAATTCAGACCATGTTGAGTTTTATTTTGTCAAATATAGGTCAAGCAAGTGACCGGTTTCTAGTGTGCTACCATGTGAGCCAAGATTTGTATACTATGCAATTCAAGACTTTTTGACTACATTTTGGGGCCCATTTTGGAGATTACAGAGTGACGACAGATGGGTTTCATATTAGAAGTTAAATCTAAAGGATGTTGCATTTTATCCAAAAATACAGTGCAAATTACAGCTTTTTTTCATTCCTTTAATGATATTTTGTGATAACCAAGAATGTCATCTTGAAAAATATTTCATAGCTATGAACTTCAGTATGAAGATTGCTTGAATTAGTAAGTTGTGGAAGTCAATTTGAAACCTGGAGGAATTTTATTTATAGCTGACTGCAGATGAGATTGTGTACATTCATTGTAGTTGTTCCCTTTTGGTTGGATGGCTTTAGAACTGTGTGTTCGTGATGGTGATAGTGAGAATTGTCACGAGTGGCATTGTTTGTTGCATGAGGTTGAGACTGGGGAAGGCCTTATTTCAAGAACTATATAAGGATCATGGGTTGATGTTGAAATTTGTGTCTGAAATTATTTCTTAAATTCCAAGGGTGGCTATAGGGATTTCTTAACCTAATTGGCCCTTTAACTGTGTTTTTTCCAAACTATGAGAGCTTACTGATGAACTATAACTGATTGAATGTTTGAAGATGTTAAGTTGATGATCATGTAATGCATTAAATTAGTTAATGTATTGTATTTTCATTGATGTCAACTTGATATAATCTATATGGTCATGGACATACTACCAAAGAATTCAAAGAACTGATGAATCAAAGGCTATGCTTTCAGTAATTAATATAAGTCAATTATTCACTAAGTGACTATATACACCGACAGAGTGCACACCGACAGTTAGAGTAAAAGAGAAAATTCACAGTGTTACCCGACAAGAAAATGCACATCATTACCGACGAATAAAGTCACAGTGTTGCTTGACGAGAAAAGCACATTGTAACCTGACAGACAGAATTATAGTGTTGCCCAATGGAAAAGACAAGGATGAAGATCTCAATGAAAAATGAAGTCACACCGACAGAATAGTCAATTATCTCTGATGACTAACTGAAGTATTGACCAAAAGAACATAGAGTTTAGAAACAAAAAAAATGCTTAGCTGTCAAGAGCTATAAATAGACTTAACTAATAATTATCATTGTTTTAATCGACCAGATAAAGCTGAGGATAAGTAATGGATTTAAAGATGCTTTGTCCAATTGGCAATAAGATCTCTTTGAGATAAAACTGGAGTTTTCTTTAAATCTAATTGGAAAGAATTGTGGATCACGCCAAGAATCAAGAAAGCCAAGAAATGGTGAATTATGTCTATAAAGACATAAACCCAATTCATTACGAATTGTGTGGGGTGAAAAGAGAAGAGGAAATATGATAAAGATAATCTAAAGAAGAAGAAAGTCTTCATTCATTTCTGATCAACAAGCTGAGAAAAGAGCTAGATTTTGCAGACACCAACGAACAGTGAGACAACATCATAGAGCATAACAGTGTGGAGCAAAGGTATTAAATTGATTATACTGATCAAAGAGGTAATGCACTTACAATAGATCTAAAAATATTCAATTCAAGTTGTATGTGTGAATAGATCATTAATGTTTTAGTTTAACCATTGAAGCATCAAGTCTCTTAACAGAGTAGGACTTAAAAGTCTTTTGTAATTGAGATACATCCCAAGGAGTATCAAAAAGTTTGATCATAGAAAATAGCATTGGATATGCCTGATACCTATTGACATCCCAAGTGAGTGTTTGATCAAGGATGGTAGCATTAGATGCCAAATACTAGGTGACAAAATATCTTTTAAATCCTCTAGCAAGGTCACACCTAACAGTGTGTTTGTAACCTTTAACAGGGTTGGCTCTTAACCAAGCTCGCTTCAGAAGAGTGAAAATTTGGGGTACCAGTCCCAGTGGTTTTTCTCGTAACAGGTTTTCCACATTAAAAATCCATGTTTTATGTGTTTATGTTTCATTACTTTACTGTTTTACATTTCACATATGCAATTCTAGATTGATTGGTATACTCTAGCTATTTACTGTGTTTCGGTAAATGAAAGACTGCTTATCAGTAAACATATAGAAGAGTGATTTACAAAGCATTCTAACAAGTAGTAATTTGTTATAATTATTTCAAGGCATTCATCTTATAGGAATGAGTATAACTAAAAGCTTAAAAGTGGTAATAAGTTTTAAGGGTTAATTTAAGGATTAATTTTTGAGGCCACTGATTCACCCCCCCCCCCCGCGCTCAGTTATTACTAACAATTGGTATCAGAGCTTGTGTGCTTAGAAAGGAAGGTTGCAAGACCTAAGCTAAAGATCACAAGATGTATAGATGAGATATGCCCAAGTTGAACAAAGACAATTTTTCTTCATGGCAGAGCAGAATAAGACTCCACTTATCAGGTATTGGAAATGATGTTACTCAATACTTAGATAATGAATATGTGTTGCCCATAGGAGCACCAATAGTTGAAAAAATGAGAGAGAAGCATGAACACAACTACATGATGATAGAACTTGCTTCCTCACTCTCCGATGTTGAATTTGAAGATGTCAAAACCTGCAAGACTGCAAAGCGGATGTGGGGCAAATTGATGCTTGTACATGGTGGTGACAAGAATGTTTTGAGATCCAAGGTAGAAAGCCTTAGAGGAAAGTTTGATGATCTCAAAATGAAAGAAGGTGAAAACATCACATAGTACAACACAAGAATCAAAGAGGTAGTCAATGCTATCTAAGGAGTTGGAGGTGTACTAGAAGAAGATACAGTGGTAAGTAAAATTCTAAGAACCTTACTACCTACTTATGCCATTAGAGTATCTGCCATACAAGAAATAAGAGTAGTATAAAATAGAAATGTTACTCTAGACATTTTGATTGGAAGACTGATTTTATTTAAGCTGAACAACTTTGATAATAGTATCTTACCAAACATAGAGTCTACATTCAAATCTCCTTTGAGAATAAGTAAATCAAGTCATAAACACACTATGAGAAAAGATAGTGATAGTGAAATTGAAGAAGAAGATCTTGATGAAATTGAACCACTTATGGCAAGAAGAATGCAAAGAGGCAAAGGTAACTACAAAGGTAAATTACCACTTGTTTGTTTTAATTGTAAAGAGATTGGACACTTTGCTACAAGATGTCCTAACAAATGAAAAGATGACAGAAGTAATGACAAGTTATTTGAAAAGAAGTATGACAGAGGTGATTACAGAAGCAACCAACAATCAAAAGAAGAGATACCTGAGACTATAAGGACAAAGAAAAGAAGGCCAGTTACCTAGAAAAATGCAAAGATGATGATACTGACACTGAATCTGAGGAAGACATCAAGATGGTGTTTGTAGCAGTAAAAGATGATTCAGATGATGAAGAAGAAAGGTATGTATAAACTACACTCATATCTAAAGTTGGTAAAAATGATGTCTAGATCATAGATAGTGGTTGCACTCACCATATGACCAATGACAAGCAAAAGTTTGAGACTTTTGAATACTACAATGGTGGTTCAGTAAGAATGGGTAATGACACACCTTGTCTAGTTGAAGGTAGAGGAACTATAATGTTGAATAACCTGATAAAATGTGAAAATGCTTATTGGGTAAAAGGATTGAATAATAATCTATTGAGTTTTTCTCTGTTGAATAATTCAGGTCACAGAGTAGCATTTGAAAATAAGAAGGCAAATATCTTTGATGAATCAGGAAATCTGATTGGTACCGGTGAGCAGAAAAAAAAAAGTAACTTATTATATCTGAATGATACTGACACCACTTGCTTAATGGCTAGAAACAAAGACATATGGCTATGGCACAAAATATTGTGTCATGTGACTTTGAAAACATGATAAAGATAAGAAAAAAGAGAAATGTAAGAGGCTTACCGACGATGACTAAGCCCGACAATATCATGTGCAAGAATTGTCAAAAAGGTAAGATGACAAAGTCTAGTTTCAAAAGAAAAACCCATACATCTGATACCATTCTAGAATTAGTCCATACTGATTTATGTGGACCCATCAGGACAAAGATTTATTATGTTGATAGATATTTTATTCTCTTTGTTGATGACTACTCTAGAATGATGACAGTCATGTTTCTAAAACATAAATCTGAAGCATTTAAGATGTTTAAATGGTACAAAGAAATGG
This sequence comes from Thuja plicata, assembly GCA_018584345.1. Lineage (NCBI taxonomy): Eukaryota > Viridiplantae > Streptophyta > Pinopsida > Cupressales > Cupressaceae > Thuja > Thuja plicata. The sequence continues at coordinate 2,986,090 of MU227884.1, forward strand.
TTGAGAAACAAAGTGGTAAAGAATTAAAATGCTTAAGGTTAGATAGAGGAGGGGAATTTATTTTAGATGAATTCACTAACTTTTGTAATGAGCATGGAATCAAAAGATAGGTCTCTACACTGAGAACACCACAGCCAAATGGAATTGCTGAAAGAGGGAACAAATCCATAGTTGATTGTGCAAGGACACTGATGATAGAAAGGCATCACCCAAGTCTTCTGGAGAGAAGCTATCAATATTTTTGTTTACACATTGAATAGAGTACAATTGAAGAAAGACACCAAGAAGACACCTTATGAGCTATGGTATAGATACACACCCAATGTGAGTTATTTCAACAATTTTGGTAGTCAGTGTTATATCTTAAAAGATGATAGAAATGGAAAACTTGACTCCAAGAGTGATGAAGGAATCTTTCTAGGGTATTCTACTAAGACCAAGGCTTATAAATGTCTCAATAAAGCCTCTAACAAAATTGTTGAAAGTGCAAATGTAAAGATAGATGAATTTGCAGAGAAGAATGAAAATGAAATCCCAAAAGAACCATAGGACTACAACAAGTTTGTCTACAATGAAGAACCTGACACTCTACCTGACAAACAATGTAGAGCTCCCGAGCAATAGATCATTGTACCCAAGCATCAGGCTGCAAATACCGACGATCAAAATATTGCTCAAGATGATGCACAAAGTGATGAAGAATAGAATGAAGGACAAAATGTTGATCAAGATGATAGACAAAGAGCTGAATCTGTAATTTCTAGATATGTCAGAATGAACCATCCACAGAACTAGATCATTGGAGACAAGAAGTCTAGTATGAGAACTAGAAGTAAGACTATAAATACAAGATGTCTTATTTGTGATTATGAGCCAAAATTTGTCAATGTTGCACTTGATAATGATGAATGGATTAGTGTTATGAATGAGGAGATTGAGAAAATAGAGAAAAAAAAGACATGGACACTTGTAGCGAGACCAGATGACAAGAATGTCATTGGTACAAAATGGATATTCAGGAATAAACTGGATGAGAATGGAGAAGTCACCAGAAATAAAGCAAGACTAGTATGCAAGGGGTATGCACAAGAAGAGGGGATTGACTATGGAGAAACCTTTGCACCTATTGTTAAGCTAGAAGGATTGAGAATATTACTTGCTTATGCTGCATGTAAAGGATTCAAGGTATATCAAATGGATGCCAAGTCTACATTCCTAAATGGAATACTTGAAGAAGAGGTATACATTGAACAACCAGAAGGGTTTGTTTATCTAGACAAGAGGGACATGGTATGTAGACTACACAAAGCCTTGTATGGATTGAAACAGGCACCCCGAGCCTGGTATGAAAGAATTCATTCCTATCTTATAAGTATTGGATTTGTAAGGACTAGTGAAAATAGTAATCTTTATTTGAAGGAAGATACTGATGCTAACATTTTGATTGTTGAGATATTTGTTGAT
>MU227884.1:3004071-3029183 GCA_018584345.1 Thuja plicata
TTATAAAGGTTATGTTCGGGCCAAAAACCAACATTAAAGGACACCTTGTGTTAATAAAATTACATTTTAAAGCATTCCTAGCTAACATTTGCATGAGAAATTGGTCTATATTGTTGCTTATGTTGAATTGCATAGTTTGTTCTAGCTAAGTTAACCGAAAGAAAACCTATCACCTCTAAGTTTGGGGGAAAGATGAAAATATATCAATGGATCCAAGGAGTAAGAATATTAGTGATTTTTGTTAAAAGAATGTTTCAAGACTGGCGTGTTATGTGATTCTATTCTTAGCCCTTGCGACTTCCAGGAGTAAGTCCTGTCATAGGGGGGAGGATGTAGTGCCTCACTGACCCTATCCTGGAAAAAGAAATCAAGACAAACATCAAAACGCTAAAAAAATCTACATTCTTAAGTGTCAAACTGTCAACTTTCCCAATTTGCTATCCTATAATTTTTAGTCTTCCTTGGTTGATCCAGATCAAATTAGGTCACTTACCCTGTTGTTAGAATCTTGTTTACATGTTGGATTCTTGCGTTTTGACCTCTTGAACTAGTAATCTTTGATTTCACAAGTGACCTTGCTTGGAGTTGGTGAGCTAGAAACTATCTTTGTTGAGAAGATAAATCTTTAGATTCTTTGATAACACACTTGGAGAGTTTTGGTAATCTCTTATCCATTCACTTTCATACAAATTCAATTTCAATCAATATAACTTGGGTAAATCATCCTCTTGATTCATATGTGTTAGGGTATTCACCCATTCATTGAGAACCTCTATGGCAGTGTTGGTTTACACCCCTTGCAAAATTCTATCTTATTATCTCTCTTTTGGACAAGTGAATGCCTTTACTATCCTAGTTTGGTACCAATTTTTCTTAGGGTCATCCTATCACCTAGTACCTTTTCTTTCATGCAAGTTACAATAATATATCAAGTATATCAAGTAAAATGACCTCAAGTAGTCTTTAACCAATTACCCTTAGTTCAAACTGGCCAAAAATGTAAGGGAAAAGAACCCATATTTGATCAATCACCTAGGAACAACTCAGAAGCTTGGTTTGATTCCAAGAGTCACCTTAGTGAGTTGGGAACACCCTTAGCATCTTCTCAATCAGATATGGACATGAGTTAGACAATGAAGCAATGAGAGAGGGAAGACATGGATAAACACCTTGATGTCATATTTGCAAAACATAGAGATACCATTTCATTTGGTGGTTCCTCTCATGACAGTCGACCAACTTCACCCCTTATCTCAACTAGATATCTAGATGCACGCCAAAGGGCTAAGAGAGGTAAGAGGCCAACCTATAAAGATGATCAATCACAATATGAAAACATAGATGAGGAACTTTATGACACTCGTGTAAATGCAGCGTACACCAATAGTTTGTTTTGACATTCAAGACCAAGTTAACCGCTCAAAACATCTTCAAGATACACGAGTGAAAGACTTAAGAGAATTGATCATGAAAAGAAAGCCTTCCTAGATGAACAATCTGAAAAGGAAGAGCAATTTAGACTCCTCTAGTTGGATAGACAAACCTTGTTAGAAATAGAAAATAAATCCCTCCAGGAGGAGCAAGATAGACTCTTGGCTCAGTGACTCAATGACCAATTTAATAACATGCATGTTAGTGGTGGAAAAAACTCTCCTCCATCCACTCCTCCTAAGACTCCATGAAGTAGAAGACATTCAAGGATGCCATCACAATCTCCTATACCTAGAGAAAGAAGGGTTTCAAGACATGATCATTATATTAGAGGAACACCTCCTAGGAAATCGAGACAACCTTCACAACGTGCTCACCATGGTTCACAATATGGGGGTAGTAGCTCGATTTTTTACCTTAGCTCCCAAGAATTCATGAAAATGCAACAAGAACCACTCTTCCAGAAGTATGTGGAGAAATATTTAGAGAAAAACAAAGACAATTTCCTAGAGAGCTTAATCAACAAGGGTGCTAGAGTCCCCTACAACTTTGATGTGGACAAAAATATTAAGAAGCAAAGTCCATCTCAAGAAGAGGAGATCAAAGAACTTAAGAGTATGATGGAAAAGATGTTAGCACCCAAGAATTCATTCTCACTTGACTCAATTTTTCCTAATCCTGTTGACAAAAGTGTTAACATGAAAGACTTCCCTAGAAAGGTTGAGATCCCTCAATATGACAAGTATGATGGAAATGGAGATCCACATGATCGCATGCACCAATTTTACACTACAAGTTTTGATTTCCATCAAGATGACTCGTACCTCATGAGATTGTTCCCAAGGAGTCTTAAGGGTCAAGCGATGGAATGGTTCACCAACGTAACTCCTCTTGTCAAGACTTTCAAAGAGCTTGTCCACAGATTTGTTCAACACTTTGCATACAACCTTTCAAGCTCTATCACCATGCTGGACTTATGTAACTTAAAGAAAAATCAAGGGGAATCCTTTGTCTCTTTCTTGAAAAGGTGGAGACGACAATGCTCTTGCTACTCTAGAACCATTCCTGAAAATGAAAAGATTGGCATCCTTGTTAGCAACTTGGTTCCCAAAATGCGGTATGAAGTTAGGAAGATGGTTTTTGATTCCTTTGACACCATGGTCAAAACCGCATGTAGGATTGAGGATGTTTTGAAAGAACAAGGAATTTTGACCAAACATGGAAACAACAACAACAATGGTCAAAAAAACAACTATAAAAAGGATAAAGGGAAGAAATCACACTGGAAAAGGAACAAACAAGTGGTCAATGATGGAGTTGTGGACTCCTCCCAACCAAAAGATCAAACTTTGATCCACTTGTCTAGTGATGTTCAAGCCATGAATCTCAATACATCTAATCAACAAGAGAGAAAGCTGAGATACCAAGATAGGCCTAAGAAATAAAGACGTCAATTTTCAAAACTTGGTGACTCATATGAGGATGTCTTGAAAAAACTCATTGCCAAAAACCTTGCACATCCTCAAGATCCCATGAAACTTTATATACCTGATGTTAAGCCACATTGGTGGGATGAGAAAGCTTTTTACAAATTTCACAATCGTATTGGACACGACATTGAAAACTGCTAGAAACTCAAGCATATTATTCAAGATCTTATTGATAATGGCAAACTTAAGATAGATGGATTGAACACCAATGCTGATCATAATGCATTTAAAGAACTGTTTCCCAAATATGAGAAGGGGGAAACCTCTAAAGCTAAGAATGAAAAAGCTGAGATCAATTAAACTTACACAAATGCAAAGAATACTATCAACATGCTTGAATTTGTAGAAGAGAATGTCAATATGATTAGAGGTAAAGATCCCTATGGTTATGATCTAAATGTGGACTCTCCTCCTATCTTTGATGAAGAACCTATCATGGTTCTAAGGGGTCCTAACTCTAGAGTGTCATCGCAAGTCCTCAATGTTGTCACACAAAGTCAAGGTCTCATTGTCATCAGAGGACCCAATTCAAGTCAATCAAGTAAACCTAAGCAAGTGGCATCCAAAAATGTCACCCCAAAACCAGCAGTTAATCCTAAGTCAAGCTATAGTCTTTTTGATTAGTTGCAAAGAACCCCAGCTCAGATTTTGATCTTTGAGCTCTTAGAGTTGTCCCCGAGACACAAGCAATTCCTTGAGGATGCTTTTCTCATGGAAAATGTCCCCAACAACTTAGATGTTGATCGATTCCAGAACATGGTTAACCACATTGCTAGCCCTTATTACCTTACTTTTTTAGAGGATGATGAAAAATATTTGAGCCACCCACACAATCTTTCTCTTCATATTGAGGTCATGATCCTCAAAACCTATGTTAGGCGCGTATTGATAGATGGGGGTGTTGGGCTTAATATTTGTTCTTTTATTCTTTTGAAAGAGTTGGGTTATTCTGAGAAATTCATAGATACCAGGAAAAGGATCACCATCAAAGCCTATGATGAGGTGGAAAGAAGTTCCAAGGGTTTGGCCATCCTTCCTATTAGGATTGGCCCTATTGAAAAAGACATATTATTTCAAATAGTTGATGTTGGCCCCCTTGCATATAATATCTTTCTCAGTAGGCCATGGATTCATGATATGCAAGTGGTGTTTTCTACCTATCATCAGTGTGTTAAGTTCCCCTACAATGGAATAGAGATTTGTATAGTTGGGGATAACACTCTATCTGTTAACTCAATTTTAGAAGGAACTCATATTCCCCTCAATAGAGAAGCAGAAGACTTTGATGCAACCTTAGCTGAATGTAAAGACAAGCTCAAGTCAGTAGACCTTGGCATGGGGGGGTATCAACTCAACTCCCTCACAACATTACCAGTTTCACCTTGGTCTCATGGAAAACCTTCAAAAGAAAAGAGACCTTCCTCTTCAGCTATGAATTTATTTGGCATGTTTGTAGAATCCTCAGTGCCTATTCAAGATGAGAAAGAAGAGACATTTGTTAGAGACTAGATCTATAAAGAAGAGAAATATATGCACAATGATAAATTCTCTCCCTCTCCTTAGGCTTATGGATGAGGGTATAATTTTGTCAGATAGATGGGATACCCAGAATATGGCCCTCTTTATCATGGATTAGATGCTATAGTTGAACCTCTTGATCATGTTATTTTTGGATGAAAGTACAAGAAGCCAGTTGGCCTAGGATTTGTGAATCACAACAAGCACACTACTCCTATCCTTGATAATTTGAATAGTGAAGATGAACCAGAATACGTACCTAGTTTGACAAATCAGCAAGACATGTGTGAAGATTGGGTCCCTTCCACTAAACTCCTCTGGGGAGATTCAGATAGTCCAATCACTCATGAGACAGTAGCAACTTTAGAACAAGAATTAGATGTAGAAGATCCTTTCAAAGAATGTCAATGAAAGAAATTTGTTAATTTAATGGAAAGAGAAGGTGACACTAGACCTTCCACATCAAAATGTCCCAAAACTTCATGGTGTAAGCATCCTAGTGGAAGTTTAGACACAAGTTCATATGATTATGAATGGGACTCCTTCTTAGAGCCTTCCACAATGGACATGGATATTGATGTCATCCACACTTATAGTTCTAAACCTGAGGTAGCTAATGATTCACATATAAGATTAGAGGATTTGAACCCACGTGTTGCCTTAGTTGATGATTCTTCACTTTTTAGGATGAATCCTAATTTGGGTAGCTTAGAAGGATACTTGATGGACTCTGACTCTTTGGTCACCAGTGATAATATCATTCACATTTATAACCTTGAACCAGTCATTGAATTGCCTCTTGTTCATCCTGACCTCATTGATTGGTCTCAATGCTATCAAGAACCTGAGCTCTTAACATTTCAAAATTATTATGAGATAGCATGTTACCTAAATGCCATTGAACCCATAGTCTATTCCACTAGTGAACTGGCTACCAACATGACAGAGGTAGATATCAAGTACCTTAGTCACAAAATAAAAAAGAAAAGAAAATCAAAAGAATAGGAGTTCTGATGGAAAAAACCACTGTGTGGCAGTATCAGAACTAAAAAAAGTAAAAATAAATGATGTATCCAAAGGTGAAAACCTCTATGAGGTGCCTAAGGATGAGGTACTTGATCGTCTTCCTAGCTACTTTCAATATATATCTTTAGTGCTTATTGAACCAACACAAGCAGTCAATTTGGGTACAAATGAGGCTCCACAGACTGTACACTTGGCTGAATCCTTGTCACCATGAGAAAAAAAATCTTACACTAAGTTCTTACAGAAAAAGAAGATTAAATTTGCATGGATGTATTCATATATGCCACGGTTGGACATTAATCTTATCATGCATCACTTGTCCATAGCTCTGGGTGTCAAACCAGTTAAGAAAAAATTGAGAAAGATGCATCCTCATATAGCTCTCCTAGTCAAAGTAGAATTAGAGAAACTCCTTGGTGCAAGATTCATAAGAGATATTGCCTATGTTGAATGGATATCAAATATTGTACCAGTTTCCAAACATGACAATTTCATTCGAGTTTGCATAGATTTTAGAGATGTCAATAGAGCATGCCCAAAGGATGACTTTCCACTTCCCAATATAGACATGATATTGGATATGACTGTGGGTTATGAGATTTATTCCTTGATAGATGGTTTTTCCTGATACAATCAGATTAAGATAGCTCCTAAAGATCAAGAAAAGGCTACATTCACTTGTGCATGGGGTACCTATTTTGGGAACGTTATGCCTTTTGGATTGGAAAATGCAGGAGCCACCTATCAATGAGCTATGACAACCATTTTTCATGACATGATGCATAAAAACATGGAATATTATGTGGATGACACCTTGGCTAAATCTAAGAAGAGAAACACACACTTAGATGATTTAGAAGTCATTCTAGATCGCATGGAACAATTTCAACTAAGGTTAAATCCTAAAAAGTGTGCATTTGGAGTTACCTCTGGTAAACTACTCAGATTCATCATTTCAGTAAGAGTAATAGAGGTAGACCTTGAAAAGGTCCAAGAAATCATAAATATGACACCTCCTAGAAATATTAGTCAAATGAGGAGTCTTCAAGGACTTCTTCAATCTATAAGGAGATTCATCTCACAGTTGGCAGATAGAGCTCAACCCTTCAACAAGAACTTACACAAAGGATTCAAATGTGTTTGGAATGAGGATTATCAAAAGAGCATAGATCAAATCAAGAAATATTTGGCAAATCCTCTCATTTTAATGCCTCCTATCCGAGGGAAACCACTTATTCTATACATTGCACCAACATAATCTTCCTTGGGGGCATTACTAGCTCAAATTCATGAACATGGGAAAGAAAGAGAAATATACTATATTAGTCGCACTCTTGTTTCATATGAGGTTAACTACACCAGCATTGAGAAATCTTGCAAATCTTGCCTCGTAGTTTTGTTTGCTTCCCAAAATTTGTGACATTACATGCTTGTGCACACTATACACCTCATAGAAAAAATAGATCCACTCAAGTATTTGCTAGGTAAGGCTTCCCTCATATGTAGACTTGCTAAATGGATGATGATACTTTCAGAATTCAACATAGAGTACATTGAGCGTAAAGCAATCAAAGGACAAGCCATAGCAGATCAATTGGTTGATTTCCCAATACAAGATTCTGCACCTATTCAAGTTGAATTCCCAAATGAGCACCTCATGTATATGACTGAAAGAACATGAAATATGTTCTTTGATGGATCCTTTATGCAAAATGGTTTACGAGATGGTGTGTTTTTTGTTTCTCCTCATGGGTACATGATTCCTAAGTCTTACACGTTATTGTTCCCATATACAAAAAACATTGTTGAATATGAAGCTTTAAAAAATGGACTTAAGATGGCCATAGAATGGAAAATCACAGAGTTACATATCTATGGGGATTCACAGCTAATAATCAACCAAGTTAATGATGAAAATCAAACAAAAAATGAGAAACTGGTACCTTACAAGAAAATGGTTGATTCCTTGAAATGATACTTCACATTTTTCACATTTCAGCAAATCCTTAGAGAAGAAAACAAGGCAGTTGATGCTATGGATACACTTTATTCACTCCTTCAATTAGAGAAACATGAATCCAAATTTGAATTCCTAGTGGAAGAGCTACATCACCCTATCTATGACTCCCAAGAAAGCCATGTCATTTGTACCCTTGTTGGTCGTGAGTCATCCCATTACGGTGCCATTTACTCATACCTTTGTGATGGTATTATTCCTGAAACCTTTAACCGATCTGAATGCAGAAACCTTACATGAAACACCTATCACCATTCACACATCTCTAGTGATTTGTATAGGAGGGGTCTAGATGGAACACTTCTTAGATGCTTAGAAAAGGAAGAATCTTACCAAGTGTTAGTTGACATCCACAAGGGCATCTGTGGGGGTCATTCCAATGGTCTTGCCATGGCCCGAAGGTTTCTTAGGGTAGGGTAATATTGTCCTATGATACAGATTGATGTAGTAGCTTTTTCAAAATCATGTGAAAAGTGTCAAAAACATGGTAACCTAATACATGCTCCAGGAAAGGAGCTCATTCCTTCTATATCTCATTGGTCATTTTAGCACTGGGCCTTTGATCTTGTTGGGTAGATTCATCCCAACTCATCAGGTGGACACAAGTTTATTATCACTACTACTGATTACTTTACTAAATGGGTAGAATTTGTCCCACTTTTTGTTGCCTCGGGCAAGACAGTCTCTCTATTCATTCTAAACCATATCATCTATCGATATGGAGTGCCTTCTGAGATAATCACTGACAACGAAGGCCAGTTCAAAAATAAGGACCTTAAACAACTCTGCAATAAATTCAAGATTAAACAACATTGGTCCTCCATTTAGTTCCCACAAGGAAATGTTCAAGTAGAGGCATCAAACAAAACCATTCTTAAAATCTTACATAGAATAGTCTATAAGAATGGTAGAGATTGGCACTTACAGATAAATCTGGCTTTGTGGGCCTATAGAATGAGTATTCATACTAATATGGGGGCTACCCCTTTTTCCCTTGCATATGGCGTTGAAGCAGTGTTACCTTTGGAGGTTGAGATTCCTTCACTTAGAGTTTCCCTCAAAGGTCTAGTTACAGATGAAGACTACCACACCATGAGACTTCAAGAGTTAGAACTTCTAGATGAAAAACATCAAGCATCATTTGACCATATGAGGTTTTATCAAAAGTGCATGTCCAAAGCCTTCAACAAAAAGGTTCTCCCTAGAGAATTCCAAGTGGGAGATCTTGTCCTACGTGAAAATCCTACGAATCAACAGCATAGAGATCAAAAGGGAAAATTTGAACCTGATTGGCTTGGACCTTACATCATTACAACAGCTTTTGGGTCAGGTGCTTATTTACTGTCTACAATAGAATGAGAGAAGCTCCTTGATCCTATTAATGTCTTGCACCTAAAGAATTTATATCTATGATGCCCATTCTGTCTGGGGGCACCCTTCGTACATAATTATTGATCCTGAAAAAATCCAAAAAAATGATATATTGTCAAAAATGCTAAAAATTGGAAAATGTCCTGAAAAAAAAATCATCTTAGTGAAAACCTAGCAATAGGTGCTTTGATGTATCTCCAAAAAAAATTATATATTCCAAAAATACAAAAAAAAAATCAAAAAATTCAAAACTTAAAAAAAAAATAGAAAAAGTGCATTGGTGAAAACCTGTAAACAGGCACCTTGTTAGAAAAAAATTGTAATAAAATCCAAGAGGTGAAAACCTAGAAACGGGTGCTACTTGAGGCATGTCCTCGACACTTATTCATTCTCCATCATGCCTTGTCCTTGTCGCCTTGGTCTGGAATTGGTCTTTGTCTTTGTCTAGGCCGGGTCATAACTATGTTAGCTTCGGTCTCTTGTATGCGTTAGTCTTTAGGACATCTCACAAATGGTGTTTTTCAACACCACTCCAACTGTATTTTTTAATACAACCACTGACATCGAGTGTTTTTCAACACTTATCGGTTTGGTCTTACCCAATTTTTTCATGTGATCTTACATGCTTGAAAGCATTCGATCCTTATCCTTAGAACTTAGTATCAGTTAACACACTTAAAATTTTTAAACACAACACTTAATTCTTGAGCTATGTCATGATATTTTCTTTGTGTGTTGACTGTTATTGATTTTGTTGAGTGTCCTTGTCTAATAAGTCTCTCTGGGATGCATAGCTAGAGGACTTGGGGCATGGGGCATGTTTTTATTTTCTTTCTTCTTGTGGGTGTGGTCTTGAAACTCTTAAGTGTCTCTTTTTGTTCCCTTGAAACACTTAGGAGATTTGAGGCTTCATCCTTGACTATTTTTACACAACCATTCTTCTAGTCATCTTGGCATCTATGCCTTGATGCGAGCATGGTTTTGCTATATTAAATTGGGTAAGCTAACATCGAAGTCATCTTGACCTTTATGTATTTTATGCTTATGTTAGAATCTTTCCACATTCTAATTCAATATCAATCACTTTCATATCTTCATAGTTGCATTGGTGACTAGTGATGATTGTGTGATTTTTTGATGTCCATTAATAATGGCCCGATGATGAAAATAAGTTCCTTAACATTCTCTAATGAATGATGAACACAATATCCTATGTTATAGTTTCTCTATTGCAAGTACACCTTTGCATTTTCATGTAGCTTTCATTGTTAGACTTCATGTTAATTTGCATTTTTAGGCTACATTATGAGTTTGAGAGGGTTTCCTTCATCTTTCTTATGGACTTTTAATCAAATGTGGTCATGTTTTCATCTTCATTTCCTTATCTTCTTTCGTGATCTCAATCAAAATTTTCTATCTTAAACAGTTGATTGATTTTGGGGCGTTCTCTTTCTTAAGGCAAATTCTCTTTCTTCTCTCCATTTCTTTCCACCTCTTCCAAAATTCTATCTTCCATTCGCTTTCACCCCACTTCTTTTCTTCTAATTCAACCTTGGGGCATAATCTTTTGTGCTTGATGATCTACCTTGGTTCTGTGATCCTTATATATTTCATCTTACATCAAGAACCTTATCTTTAGTTTGATTTGATCAAAATTATCAATTTTTTGTTTCTCCTCTATCTCATTTTGATTTTGATCACGAGGGGGCAGTACCTATCAAACTTCAATCCTTGATTCATCTTTATCAATCCCATCATTTTCTCCACTTGGGGAAACCTTGCTTGAGATTATTATCTTGGACATGTCAATTACCTATTTACAGGGGTGTTGACCTTGTCTTTTTCAATCAACTTATCTTTGTCCTGATGTGTTCCCATCTGTCGATCACATGTCTGGGTTGTTTTGTGATCCCAAATCAATCTCACACTTCAACTACATTCTTTGACTACATGTGTTCCCATAAAGATCACACATTAGTCAAAGAGGGGCAAATGTATGCACCCTAAAATGGTCGCCTAGACTATGGGCCCCCATTCTTTAATTTATCAATTTATCAAATTCATGAATCAATTCTTTGCAATATTTCAATTCAAATCAATTTCCTTGATCAAATCATAATTAATTCAATTATTTCAACATTTCCTAAGGTTTGATCATTTCATCAATTATCTTATTTAATTAAAAGAAAACAATCCCTTTTTATTAAATAAAATAATCTTATTTAATTAAAATATTTTTTAATTAAATTATCTTATCTTATTTAATTAAAATCTCTCTTAATTAAATAATATTATCTTATTTAATTAAAATCTCTCTTTTTAAAAATTACGAAGTGACAAGTAGTCTAAAATTGGCTTTGCACTCGTGGGAAGTGTCATTGTGGAATTAAGATGGAAGTGGGAAAGCAGAGATTTAATGATTCAAGTGGAGATTAGACGCCTCACGGTAAACGAAGGATAGAAGTGTTAATGTGTGCTCATTTTCCAATGGCACCCAAGTTTTTAAATAATGATCCCATGTTTTGTTTTTGTATTTTTAGTTTTGTGCTGGTTTTCAGTGACAGCAGATAGAAAAATGCATGCTAATTTCACTGTGACCACGAAAAGACAAATGAAGTCCTTCCCTGGAGCAACGAGCAAGGAAGAGTCATGGGTCTATTAAAGATTAAGATGGATATCATGGTGCAAGCAGTGTTGGGATTTTTAGGCCCAAGATTTCAAGAATTCAAGCTTCTGCGCCGAGATAACATGGCAATCATCTCCATGGTAATGGCTTGGGGCTTGGAATTAGGTGAACCCACATAGATAGTGAAGTGGGTGGTGGAAGGGCTGTTCGAGGAAGACCTTTTGGGAAATTTGGAGAGCATCCTAGAATGGGCGGTGCCCGATTGGGGAACTGATATTTCAGAGTGCATAGCAGATGAGGCTGAAGCAGAAGAACATGGAGAGATTCCCTTTGTCCAATGGGTGGGAAAATTTGGAAGTGTGGATTATTACAATCAACGATGGATTGAGTGGTGTAAAATTAAAATAGAGATACAAACAGTGAATGCACCTTCTACAGCCCTGGTTGTAGAAGTGCAAAGGGCTATCTCAAGGAGGGCTCTCTCTATAATGTAGCAAAAGGCACGAGGTTTCCCAACAAAGTAACAGATTGACAGAATAGCAAGGTTTTTTTTATTTATAGTCTGTTTGATAGCCTTGTTTTTTGTAAAGATATATATAGTCTGTATAGTCATTTATGAAGTCAGAGGAATAGCTTATGTTTAAAGCACAGTGGGTTTTAGGGATTTGGGAAATCTCTTTTGAACAGCAATGCAAGGGGTTTTTTATATGTAAATGCAAGGGATAGAAGATAGTTGCATAGGGCAATATCTCTCTACGATACAGTCATATTTGGTTTTGTGTCCTACTTACCAAGATGTAATTTTTGAAGTATACTATAATGTTTTATTTCAATATTAATAATATATAAATATCTATTACCGATCAAAAAAAAAATCTCTTTTTAATTAAATAAAATAATCATATTTAATTAAAATAAAATCCCTCTTTTAATTAAATAAAGTCCCCACTTAAATCTCTCTTTGTGATGAAAAGGGAAATAAATTAAATAAAAATAAATAAAAATCCTTTTTCTTCACTCATTTTCCTAAGTGGTGGGCTTTTTGCTTCTTAATCATAGCCTTTGATTCTTTGTTTTGAAGATATGAGCACATGGATCAACCAAGAGTTAATCTCCACCATTGCTCATTTCTTTTTACCTCTTAATCTCTACCATCCATTTCTCTTTAAAAGGAAACCTCTCCTTCTCATTTGAATATACACTTTTATGCTATTGTTATGTTGCAGGTTTGGAGAGCAATTTTGGAGGAGAGTTTGAACATTTGAGCTTGACCCATGCAACTTCTTCTTCTTGTCTTCTTCTCTCATGCATTCATGACAATCCATTTAGATTAGATTCATGTTAATTTAGATTCATATTTCCTTTCAATAGATTAATCTTACATATTTCCTTTCATGCATTGTTATCATATAGATTAGTTTCCTTGTATATTTTGTAATCATGGAGGCTAGCATTCTTTCTCTTCCTCTTTGAATCTATCATTTCATGGTGTAATTGCATGGGCATAACTCATACCTTCGTGATGGTATTATTTCTGAAACCTTTAACTGATCTGAACGCAAAAACCTTACCTGAAATGTGTCTCGCCATTCCCTTATCTCTGGTGATTTGTATAGGAGGGTTCTAGATGGAACACTTCTTAGATGCTTAGAAAAGGAAGAATCTAACCAAGTGTTAGTTGACATCCATGAGGGAATTTGTGGGGATATTCCAATGGTCTTTCCATGGCCCGAAGGTTGCTTAGGGAAAGGTACTATTGGCCTATGATGCAGATTAACGCAGTAGCTTATGTAAAATCATGTAAAAAGTGTCAAAAACATGGTAACCTGATACATGCTCTAGGCAAGGAGCTCATTTCTTCTATATCTCATTGATTGTTTCAGCGCTGGGCCTTTAATCTTGTTGGGTAGATTCATCCCAACTCATCAGGTGGACACAAGTTTATTATCACTACTACTGATTACTTTAATAAATGGGTAGAAGTTGTCCCACTTTCTATTTCCTTGGGCAAGATAGTCTCTATTCATTCTGAACCATATAATCTCTCAATATGGAGTGCCTTCCAAGATTATTACTGAAAACGGAGGCCAGTTCAAAAATAAGGACCTTAAACAACTCTGTAAGAAATTCAATATTAAACAACATTGGTCCTCCATTTACTTCCCGTGAGGAAATGGTAAAGCAGAGGCATCAAACAAAACCATTCTTAAAATCTTACATAGAACAGACTGTAAGAATGGTAGAGATTTGCACTTACAAATAAATCAGACTTTGTGGGCCTATAGAATGAGTATTCGTACTAATACTGGGGCTACCCCTTTTTTCCCTTGCAAATGGCACTAAAGCAGTGTTGCCTTTGGAGGTTGAGATTCTTTCACTTAGAGTTTCCCTCAAAAGTCTAGTTACAAATGAAGACTACCGCACCATAAGACTTCAAGAGTTAGAACTTCTAGATGAAAAATGTCAAGCATCATTTGACCATATGAGGGTTTATCAAAAGTGCATGTCTAAAGACTTCAACAAAAAGGTTCGCCTTAGAGAGTTCCAAGTGGGAGATCTTGTCCTATGTAAAAATCCTAAGAATCAATAGCATAGAGATCAAAAGGAAAAATTTGAACCTGGTTGGCTTGGACCTTACATCATTACAGCAAGTTTTGGGTCAAGTGCTTATTTACTGTCTATAGAAAAGGGAGAGAAGCTCACTAATCCTATCAATGTCTTGCACTTGAAGAAGTTCTATCCATGATTCCCATTCTTTCTGGGGGCACCCTTTGTATATAATTATTGATCCTGAAAAAAACCAAAAATAAAGATATATTGTCAAAAATGCTAAAAATTGGAAAATGTCCTGAAAAATGATCATCTTAGTGAAAACCTAGCAATAGGCGCTTTGATGTATCTCCAAAAAAAATTATATATTCCAAAAATACAAAAAAAAAATCAAAAAATTCAAAAATTCAAAAAAAAATAGAAAAAGTGTCTTGGTGAAAATCTCGAAATAGGCGCCTTGGTAGAAAAAAATTGTAATAAAATCGAAGTGGTGAAAACTTGAAAATGGGCGCTACTTGAGGCCTTTGCACCCCTATTTCTTAGTGCATGTCCTTGACACTTAGTCATTCTCCATCATGCCTTTTCCTTGTTGCCTTGGTCTAGAAGTGGTCTTTGTCTTTGTCTAGGGGGCATAATTGTGTTAGTTTCGGTCTCTTATATGTGTTAGTCTTTAGGACATCTCACAAACGATGTTTTTCAACACCACCCCAACTATATTTTTCAATACAACCCCTGACATCAAGTATTTTTCAACACTTATCACTTTGGTCTTACCCAGTTTTATCATGTGATCTTACCTGCTTGCAAGCATTCGATCCTTATCCTTAGAACTTAGTATCAGTTAACACACTTAAAATTTTCAAACATAACACTTAATGCTTGAGCTATGTCATGATCTTTTCTTTATGTGCTGACTGTTATTGATTTCGTTGAGTGTCCTTGTCTAATAAGTCTCTCTGGGATGCATAGCTAGAGGACTTGGGGCATGGGGCATGTTTTTATTTTCTTTCTACTTGTGGGTGTGGTCTTGAAACTCTTGAGTGTCTCTTGTTGTTCCCTTGAAACACTTAGGATATTTGAGGCTTCATCCTTGACTATTTTTACACAACCGTTATTATGGTCATCCTAGCATCTATGCCTTGATGTGAGCATGGTTTTTCTATATTAAATTGGGTAAGCTAACATCAAAGTCATCTTGACCTTTATGTCTTTGATACTTATGTTAGAATCTTTCCACATTCCAATCTGATATCAATCACATTCATATCTTCATAGTTGCATTGGTGACTAGTGATGATTGTGTGATTTTCTGATGTTCGTTAATAATGGCCCAATGATGAAAATAAGTTCCTTAACATTCTCTAATGAATGATGAACACAAAATCCTATGTTACAGTTTCTCTATTGCAAGTACACCTTTTCATTTTCATGTATCTTGCATTGTTAGACTTCATGTTAGTTTTCATTTTTAGGTTGCATTATGAGTTTGAGAGGGTTTCCTTCATCTTTCTTATGGACTTTTAATAAACTGTGGTCATGTTTTCATCTTCATTTCCTTATCTTCTTTCATGATCTCAATCAAAATTTTCTATCTTAAATAGTTGATTGATTTTGTGGCATTCTCTTTCTTAAGGAAAATTCTCTTTCTTCTCTCCATTTCTTTCCACCTCTTCCAAAATTTTATCTTCCATTCACTTTCACCCCACTTCTTTTCTTCTAATTCAACCTTGGGGCATAATATTTCATGCTTGATGATCTACCTTGGTTCTGTGATCCTTATATCTTTCATCTTACATCAAAAACCTTATTTTTAGTTTGATTTCATCAAAATTATCAATTTTCTATTTCTCCTCCATCTCATTTCAATTTTGATCATCAGGGGGCAGTACCTATCAAACTTCAATCCTTGATTCAGTTTTATCAATCCCATCATTTTCTCCACTTGGGAAAACCTTGCTTGAGATTCTTTTCTTGGACATGTCAATTACCTATTTACAAGGGTGTTGACCTTTTCTTTTTTAATCAACTTATATTTGTCCTGATGTGTTCCCTTTCGTCGATCACACATCTAGGTTGTTTTGTGATCCCAAATCGATCTCACACTTCAACTGCATTCTTTGACTACATGTGTTCCCATAAATATCACACATTAGTCAAAGAGGGGAAAATGTATGCACCTTAAAATGGTTGCCTAGACTATGGGCCCCCATTCTTCAATTTATCAATTTATCAAATTCCTAAATCAATGCTTTGCAACATTTCAATTCAAATCAATTTCCTTGATCAAATCATAATTAATTCAATTATTTCAATATTTCCTAAGGTTCGATCATTTCATCAATTATCTTATTTAATTATAAGAAAGCAATGCCTTTTTATTAAATAAAATAATCTTATTTAATTAAAATCTTTTTTAATTAAACAATCTTATCTTATTTAATCAAAATCTCTCTTAATTAAATAATATTATCTTATTTAATTAAAATCTCTCTTAATTAAATAATATTATCTTATTTAATTAAAATCTCTCTTTTTAATTAAATTAAATAATCTTATTTAATTAAAATAAAATCCCTCTTTTAATTAAATAAAGTTCCTACTTAAATCCCTCTTTGTGATGAAAAATGAAATAAATTAAATAAAAATCCTTTTTCTTCACACATTTTCCTAAGTGGTGGGCTTTTTGTCTCTTAATCATAGCCTTTGATTTTGCCTTTTGAAGATATGAGCACATGGATCAACCAAGATTTAATCTCCACCATTGCTCATTTCTTTTTACCTCTTAATCTCTATTGTCCATTGCTCTTTAAAAGGAAAACTCTCCTTCTCATTTGAATATACACTTTTATGCTATTGTTATGCTGCAGGTTTGGAGAGCAATTTTGGAGGAGATTTTGATCATTTGAGCTTGAACCATGCAACTTCTTCTTCTTGTCTTCTTCTCTCATGCATTCATGGCAATCCATTTAGAGTAGATTCATGTTAATTTAGATTCCTCTTTCCTTTCAATAGATTAATCTTGCATATTTCCTTTCATGCATTGTTATCATATAGATTAGTTTCCTTCCATGCATTTTTATCATATAGAATAGTTTTCATTTTCATTTGCATGCATATTTGGTAATCATGGTGGCTAGCATTCTTTCTCTTCCTCTTTGAATCTCTCATTTCATGGTGTACTTGCATGGGCATAACTAGGTATAAACTGAGGGCCTCCATTAAAAACCCTTGCACTCCATGAATAGGGAGCTATGAGTCACCATTTAAGACCTCATTCTTGAGAAATCTTGAATATAATGACTCATAGAAGTGTGTCACATTTTCAACACACATTATGCAGCATTCATCTTGGTCTTGTGAGTGTTAGATAGGGGTAGGACCCCAAATTTACCTTTGAGATACTCAAAAGCATCCTTCGGTAGTGGCTTTGTAAATATATCTGCTAACTACTCCTTTGAATTCACATACTCCAACATCACATGCTTGTCTTGTACTTGTTCTCTCAAGTAATGATACTTGATAGATATGTGCTTGGTCTTAGAATGCATCACCGGATTATTTGATATATTTATAACACTAGTATTGTCACAGAAAATAGTAACTAGATCGATAATCTTCCCTTGCACACCTTCAAGCGATTGTTTGATCCATACAATGTTTGCAGAATACATAGCTGCAGCAACATATTCAACCTTGACACTAGACTATGATATACAACTTTGTTTCTTACTCAGCCATGTCACTAATACTTTTCCTAAAAAGATAGCTCCCCCACTTGTAATTTTTCTATAATCAATGTTTCTAACCCAATCAACATCAGTGTAGACCCTCAACTCAAAATCTCATCCTTTCTTGTATAGTAGACTAAAGTCTTTAGTTCCTTTCAAATATCTAAATATTCTTTTGACTGCAGACATGTGTGATTCCTTTGGATTGACAGAAAATCTTGCAACAATACAAACTACATGAGCAATATCAGGTCTTCTATATACAACATATTGCAACTTACCAACCATTGATCAGTATAGTGTCTCGTTCACTTATTTTGACTCATCTTATTTTTATAACTTACAACCATCAACCATCGGTGTTCCAACTGCTCTTGAATCTTCCATACCAAAATTCTTTAGGATCTCCTTGATGTACTTTGATTTTGTGATGTAGATCCTATCCTTGACTTGTTGAATTTGTAGTCCAAGCAATAATTTTATCTCCCCTATCATGGAAATTTCTAATTCCTTTCTCATCTCTTTAGCAAAAGATCTACATAATGTGTTATTTCCTCCAAAAATAATATCATCAAAAAATATTTGAGCAATCAAAATCTTATTATTACTATCACATTTGAGATACACATTACTATTGTCACTTGTTCTTTGAAATCCAATCTTGATTAGATATGCATGTAATCTTTCATACCATGCTCGAGGTGCTTGTTTCAAACCATATAGTGCCTTGTGCAGTTTGCATACCATGTCCTTGTTAGTATTCTCAACAAATCCTTCAGGTTGTTCAATATAAACTTCTTCAAGAATACCATTAAGAAATGCATACTTGACATCCATTTGATAAACTTAAAATCCATTGTAAGCTGCATATGCTAGTAGAATTCTAATTCCTAATCTAGAAATAGGTGCAAAAGTCTCACCATAATCAATACCTTCTTCTTGTGCATACCCCTTGCAAACTAGTCTTTCTTTGGTTTTTATTACATCTCCATGCTCATTCAATTTTTTTCTAAAAATTGACTTTGTACCAATAACATTTTTATCTTTAGGTCTTGGTACTAAAGTCCATGTGTTATTCTTTTCAATATAATCTATCTCTTCTTTCATAGCTTTAACCCAATCTTCATTCTCCAATGCATCCTTTACTCCTCTTAGCTCTAATTCAAAAATTAAGTATGTATTATCTCTTACCTTTCTTCTTGTCATAATTCCATCATTCTTGTCTCCAATAATCTTGCTCAGTGAGTGGTGTATTCTCACATACTTAGCTAGAATATTCTTGGTAGTCAATGGAATTTTATTTCCATCATGCGGTGGTAGCTCTCTCTATTCATCTTCTTCCTCGGTTGGTGCTTTTGGTAAGGTATCAAGAATCTCAGGTTGAGCATATACAAATCTTTGGTAGTCCTTAGGTTCCTTCTTGTTGTCCTCATCATTTTTCTCTCCAAATTCATCAATCCTTACATTTGCACTTTCCACAATTTTGTTAGTATACTTGTTCAAACATTTGTAATCTTTTCTCTTTGTAGAATATCCTAATAATATTCCTTCATCTCCTTTAGAATCAAAATTTCCATCTTTATCATCTTTTAGAATATAACGCCTACTTCCAAATACTTTGAAAAACTTACATTCCATTTGTGATCATAAAAAAACTCATATGGATTCTTGTTTATATCTTTCTTCAGTTGTACTTGGTTAAGTGTATAAACTATAGTGTTGACTGCTTCTCTCCAATATGTTTGAGAAATACCCTTCTCTATCATCAGTGTCCTTGCACAATCCACAATGGATATATTTATCCTTTCAACTATACCATTTTGTTGTGGTGTCCTTAGTGCAGACATTTGTCTCTTTATTCCATGTTCATTGCAGAAGAGTGTAAACTCATCAAAAGTAAACTCTCATCCTCTATCAAATCTCAGACACTTTAGTTTTCTTCCAGTCTCTTTTTCAACTCTTTCCTTATATCACTTAAACATTTGGAAAGCTACAGATTTTTTTTTAAAACCATGATAGACGCAATTCTTGAATAATCATCAACAAAAAAAATGAAATATCTATCACCATAGTAGCTTTGTGTTCTCATAGGTCCACATACAGCGTGCACTAAGTCCAAAATTCCTTATGTAATATTAGAATTACTTGTAAAACTTGACTTTGTCATTTTAACAACTTGAGATTCTTTGCACATGACATTTTCAGTTTTGTCCAATATCAGTAGACCTCTAAAACTATTTTTTTTCTCACCTTAATTAAGTTGTCAAAATTCACATGAAAGAATCTCTTGTTCCTAACCATACATCCTCAAATTTAGAAAAAAAATCTTTTTGGAAGTATCAAGGTAGAATAAGTTACCTTTAGACCGTACTCTAGTAGCAAGCAAAATTCCATTTTGATCAAATAATTTTACCTTTCCATTCTAAAATTCTATCTAGTATCCTGTATTGTTCAGTTGTGCCACACTCAATAGATTATACTTTAGTCCTTCAACCCAATAGACATAATCACATTTTGTATTATCCAGTGTTAGTAATAACTGAGAGGGGGAGTGAATCAATGGCCTCAAAAATTAATCCTTAAATCAACCCTTCAAAACTTATAACCACAAATTATTTCTCAAGTTATCTTCTGTCCTACAAGATGAATGTCTTGAATAACTTATATCAATTTACTACTTGTCGGATTGCTCTGTTAGACCTTCTTCTTTATGTTTACCGATAAGCAGTCATCTATTTACCAAAATATAGTAAATATGCAGAGTATACCGATATATCCAGAATGAATTATGTAAGATACAAAATAGTAAAGAGATGAATCATACACACATAACACATGGATTTTAACATGGAAACCCTGTTAAGAGAAAAACCACTGGGACCAATACCCCAAATTTTCACTCTTCTGAAGTGAGCCCTGTTAAGAGCCAACCCTGTTAAAGGTTACAAACACACTGTTAGCTGTGACCTTGTTAGAGGATTTTATACCTAGAGCCTGCCACTTAGTATCGGTCATCTAATGTTGTCATTCTTGAATTAGCCTCTTTCTTAGACTGTCAATAGGCATTGGGCATATCCAATGCTACTTTCATGAATCAACCTTTTTGGCACTCCTTGAGATGTACCTCAATATATAGAAGATTGTTACATCATGCTCAGTTAAGAGACTTGATGCTTCAATGGTTAAACTGAAACACTATGACCTATTCATATTGCAACTTTAATTGCAGATTTTTAGATCTATTTAAGTACATTACCTCTCTGACCAATGTATCAATTCAATCCTTGTGCTCCACACTTTCTGCTTTGTGATGTTGTGCTCATTGTTTGTTGGTTGTCTGCAAAATTTCCTTAGCTCTCCTTCAGCTTGTTTGATCAGCACTGCATGAAGTTGTTCTTCATCAGTTTCTCTTCAGCATCCTCTTTCTATTCACTCCCCTTAATCCCCTTCATAAATGAATTAAGCTTGTCTCTTATATAGACATAATATTCATTGTTTCTTGGTTCTTGATTCTTGGCATGATAAACAATCCAACCAATTAGATTTAAAGCATAACTCTTGATTTGTCTCATAGATATCTTCTTTCCAACTGTACAAATCATCTTTAAATCAATCACTTATCTCTGGTCAAATAAAACAAAGTAGACAACCAGTTAAGTCTATATTTAGCTCTACCAGCTAGATTTTTTTTTGTTTTTTGAACTCTCTATTATATTGGTCACCACTGCAGTTAGTTGTCGGTGACAACGGACTGATCCGTTAGTGAGACTCCAGTTATCTTTGTGATCTCCTTCCGTTGGGCATCATTGGAAATTTACTCATTGGGAAACCTTTTGACTTTTCTCGTCAGGCATTCTGTGGTTTTTCTTTGTCAGGAAACATGATGCTTCTGATCATCGGGTATCACTATGACTGTTCTTCTTTTCTCTTTCCGTCGGTGTGCACTCCATTGGTGTTGTTTTTCACTTAGTGAATACTTGACTTTTATGTATTGTTGAAAGTATAACTTTGGTTCCTTTGGTTCTCTGAAGTCTTTGGCATTATGTACATGACTGTATAGATGATATCAAGTTGACATCAATGAAAATATAGTCCATTAACTGATTTAATGACTTGCATTATCTTTCAACTTAACATTATAAAACATTCAATCATTTACATGTCATTAATCTCTCCCTTTGGCATTGATTGCAACATACTATATTATCACACTATACCATTCTAATACAATATGAAATACAACAGTTGAGATTCATCAAACTACCAATCTTTTTGTTCTGTTAACCGATAAATGTCTGACCATCGATAATCTTTTGTTTTAGCTTAGATTTTATTCTTGCAGCTCTCTATCTTGTTTTGTGTTGTGCTCTCTCCTTGTGTTAATTTCTCTCCCTTGACTTTTCTTCTCTTTTGATGTCTTTTTCTCTTGTAAGTAACTCTCCCTTTGTATAATCTTTCCATACAATTTCTTTCCCTAAGGATATAATATCTCCCTGTTGGAGTAATGTGATAATGGATAATCTCTCCCCCTTTTCTGAAGAATGTGATAATATGGATAATCTCTCTCCCTTTGACAACAATGCCAAACAAATATCTCACAAATATCTGACATTAATGTCAAACAAACTTTTCTCTCCATCCATAATATATTCCTTGAATTTCTCTTATCCATCAGCAATACAACAATATGCTTTGGTGCTTGGTCATGATATATACCTTATTTTATATAGATGTAGCTTTGAATTTTATCTTTTTTCTTGCATCAATCATGAATGATATTCTGATAATATGTAGGCTGATGCAACCTTCTAGTCAGCTTACTGACCAGTAGACAAGGGTCTAACCCCTAGTCTCTTTCTCAAGTATCCAAATGCATCCTTGGGTAGTGGCTTGGTGAAGATATTAGCTAATTTTTCTTTGGATTGCACATACTCAAGTATCACCTCTTTTGCTTGAACTTGTTCTCTCAAATAATGATACTTGATGGAAATGTGTTTAGTCTTAGCATGCATGACTAGATTCTTGAAAATGTTTATTGCACTGGTGTTATCACAATAGATAATTACTAGTTCTAGGATTTTCATATGCATCCCTTCCACTAACTTTTTGATCCATGCAATATTTGAGCAATTTGCAGCAGTAGCAACATCCTCTGCCTCTGTAGTAGATTGAGAGATGCATCCTTGCTTTTTGCTAATCCATGTGACAAGTTTGTCACCCATAAAGAATGCTCCTCCAGTTGTGCTCTTTCTGTCATCAAGATTTCCAGCCCAATTAGCATCGGTAAAGACCTAAAGCTAAAATTTACCTTCTCTTCTATACCATAATCCATATTCCTTGGTATTGTTCAGATATCTTAGGATTCTTTTCACAGCAGTCATGTGATTCCATGGGGTTAGCAGAAAATCTAGCAACAATTCCTACTGCATGTGCAATATCTGGTCTAGTGTGTACTAGATACATGAGTTTTCCAATCATTGATCTTTACAAAGTTTGATTTACCTTTGATGACTTGTCTTCCTTTGTCAATTTGCATCCAGCTTTCATTTGTGTTCCAACTAGTTTGGATTCTTCCATTTTGAATATTTTCAGTACTTCTTTGATGTACTTGGATTGTGTAATAAAAATACCTTCTCCTTGTTGCATGATCTATAGACCAAGAAAGAACTTTATCTCTCCAAACATAGACATCTCAAATTATTTTCTCTTCTCATTTGCAATGATTTGCATAGCATATCATTGCCTCTAAATATGATGTCATCAACAAATATCTCAGCAATCAAAGTGTTAGCATCAATATCTTCCTTCAAGTAAAGATTATTGTTTTCACTAGTTCTTACAAATCCAATACTTATAAGATAGGAATGAAGTCTTTCATACCAGGCACAGGGTGCTTGTTTCAATCCATACATGGCTTTGTGAAGTCTACATACCATGTCCCTCTTGTCTGGATCAACAAACCCTTTTGGTTGTTCAATGTATACCTCTTCTTCAAGTATTTCATTCAAGAATGTAGACTTGACATCCATTTGATATACCTTGAATCCTTTATATGCATCATAAGCAAGTAATATTCTTACTCCTTCTAGCCTAGCAATGGGTGCAAAGGTCTCTCCATAGTCAATTCCTTCTTCTTGTGCATACCTCTTGCATACTAGTCTTGCTTTATTCCTTGTGACTTCTCAATTCTCATTCAGCTTATTCCTGAATATCCATTTTGTACCAATGACATTCTTGTCATTTGGCCTTGGTACAAGTGTCCATGTCTTTTTTTTCTTTATCTTTTCAATCTCCTCATTCATATCACTAATCCATTCATCATTATCTAGTGCAGCATTGACAGATTTGTGCTCATAATCACAAATAAGACATATTGTATTTAGAGACTTACTTCTAGTTTTCATACCAGCCCTTTTATCTCCTATGATTTGGTCTTGTGGATGGTTCTTTCTGACATATCTTGCAAGTATAGGCATAGCTCTTTGTCTATCAGCTTGATCATCATTTTTTTCTTCATTCTGTTCTTCATCAATTTTTGCATCATCTTGAGCAATATTCTGATCATCAGTATTTGCAGCCTGATGCTCGGGTGCAATGATCTATTGCTCGGGAGATCTACATTGTTGGTAGGGTAGAGTGTTAGGTTCCTCATTGTAAGTGAATTTATTGTATTCCTTTGGTTCTTTAGTTCTTTCCTATTCATTCTTCTGCAAATTCATCTATATTTACATTTGCACTTTCAATAATTTTGTTAGAGGTTTTGTTTAGACATTTATAAGCCTTGCTCTTGGTAGAATACCCTAGAAAAATTTCTTCATCACTCTTGGAGTCAAGTCTTCCATTTCTATCATCTTTTAAGATATAACATTGACTACCAAAAATTTTGAAATAACTTACATTGGGTGTGTATCCATACCATAGCTCATAAGGTGTCTTTTTGGTGTCTTTCTTCAATTGTACTCTATTCAATGTGTAAAAAGCAGTACTGACAGCTTCCCTCTAGAAGCTTTGGGTGATGCCTTTCTCTATCATCAGTGTCCTTGCACAATCAACTATGGATCTCTTCCTTCTTTTAGCAATTCCATTTTTTTGTGGTGTCCTTGGTGCAGAGACCTGTCTTTTGATTCCATGCTAATTACAAAGTTAGTGAATTCATCTGAAATAAATTCCCCTCCTCTATCTAACCTTAAGCATTTTAGCTCCTTACCACTTTGCTTCTTAACCATTGCTTTGTACCATTTAAACATCTTAAATGCTTTTGATTTATCTTTTAGAAACATGACTATCATCATTCTAGAGTAATCATCAACAAAGAGAATAAAATATCTATCTCCATAATAACTCTTTGTCCTCAT
>MU227884.1:3047950-3069600 GCA_018584345.1 Thuja plicata
AACAATCAGATTTAGGTAGGTGTATATATATACATTGTTTTAAATAGATTTTTCCTATTTTAGCATTAAAACAAATTTATAAATTCACTTCATGGTATAGAAATCAGATTTACATGGTTTCTTTTCTATTTTGAAAATACAACTAACAAGGTATAAACCAACAACTTAGAAATACACTTTTTTTTAACACTAACTTCATTTGAAACAAAATAAACAACAATGCTTTATATTACAACTTCCATTGTTTAAAAAAAAATCCTTTCCTTTTTTTTTTTAACTTACAACCTCATAACCAAGACAACTCTTCAAAGAACTATCAAACTTTCTTGATTCTCCTATTGCATAGTGCATTTACATTTCTTTTCTCCTTCAAAAAGGTTACATCTTGCAAGGTGAAAACATAATAACAACACACTTGAAGGCTTTCCTTCACACCATCTAATATCCTCTTTACCACATGCATAAACCTGCAATAACAAAACAAATGGCCATTTAAAGCTCTCGTCCCAGCCATAGGCCAATTACAAGGCCACCCCCGAGCTTGGAGAACCAATGCTAACCCAGGGTACACTCAAAATACAATGAAAATACACACAATGTACACATGTAAAAAAACCCTCCCATGGCTTAATACAAGGAGCTTGAAGTAAAGCTTCCCAAGGGTCAAGGTGGACCAAATACCCAATGAGAGAATAAAGCTCTAACAAAACAAGCCTTCAACAAGGCATTCCTCTCACATGTTAACCATACAAGTTATCACAATTTTCCCCCATAGCATGCTTAACAATATGAACATTAACCCTTATGACCCCCAAAGAAAAACTGATCCTATCCTACCATGGATCCCATAATCCATGGTGCATCTCTCTCTCCAAAGGAGACAAACTCTACACCAAGAAGGGCTATCATATTTTGCCTTCACCTTCAAGGCTACTCTATCCTCCCAAGGGTGAGTTTGTCCTTGTACAACCCAATACACACAATACTTACAACAACACCTACATAGTGTAAATTTTTACAAACACAACAAAAGTATTACAACATCAAATAAATGAAACTACAACATTATACAAATCCAAACATATCTACACAAAATGCATGCTATCAATGCAATTCCTTCTTTCTTTCATTCATGGAAACCATATGCAAAGAAAACCATTAATAAGAAAGCTTGGAGGCCACCAACCTTGATAATATAAGTTATGGTAAGTGTTGATGAATAGATTTTCCCTTTTTTCAATCCCAATATTTCTCCAAATTTTTCATCTTTCACTAGTAGTCTCTAAAGTTAGAAAGTGGGTGATTGAGAGAAACTCTCTCCAATTTTCCCTCTAAATTAAAAATACTCACATTCTTCAAGTTCTTATAAGAGATGTGAGTTCCTATTTTCTTCTCTTCCGCATACCCCTTCCACTTTCTAAAAGTGGGTTCCTAAAAAGGTGGCTAGAGAGGTGGACAAGTTACTATCATCCAAATGGAAGGTGGTCTACCTAAGACTATGCTTCCAAAAGTTGATTTTCGTCCATCTTTGAAAATAATCTTTTTGGAAGCTTTCCAAAGTCAAAATATGATTTCCTATAGCTAAAAACACATTTTACCCATAGGTATATGAAGTGGACTAGTCAAAAATGAGTTGAACTCAACCCTAGGTGACCATATGACCCCTCAAAAACCCCAATTAAGTTAACCTACGGGTTCCAATGGATTTGAAGTCACTTTTATCTCACAAACAAAGTTTTCCTTATGGGAAACATAACTAGGTACCAAGTGGGGAAGATGGATACTCAAGATCTCCAAGTGGACAATCCATGCCACATAATTTACACAACACATGTGTCAATTGACACTACAAAACACATCACTATACACTTGGCATATCCACTTGTAAATATACACAAATTATGAATGCAAATTTAATTAAAATTCACACCCATACACTATACAAAATAAAACACATCACAATGAGGTTTTGTCTCTTTATAGACGCAACCTTGGCTTTATGAAATTCACATAGGGGTTAGTCATGGTTCTCCGTTAAAATTCCATGGTCATTATTCTGCACACTTAATTCAAATATTAGTGATCTGAAGAAATCATATTCATCAAAATTCAAAATGCAGAATAAGGATTACCATTTAATTCCCTAATGCATAGATTACATCCTTATAAGTCACCATAATCATTCATCATATTTTAATCATTAATTTTCAAATGAACATATATATTATAAATCATAAGAATAAAATTCCAATTTATCACATGTCACACAATTCATCTCTAATCTATATCAATCACGATGGAATTTTACTAAAATCACATAAGAATGAAATTAACATTTCTAACATCCTCAAGATAGCCTATAATTTAAGTAGCATAGATTATCTAGTAGTAACACATAATAATATCCTGAAAATCAACATAATAATAGGAAAATGTCCATGTCATATGATATCTAATCCAAACTGTCTGTGATAACATATCATGACAAGTATACTAACAAACAACATATAAATAGTATCAAAATATATCAGTAGTGTTTCAAAAACATAGTCCATGCATAAAAGTATGTAATGCTATGATAGGCCCGGGGTAGGGTCTCAGAGAATCCTAGCACTCTATCTGGATGGGCCCTTTTTTATTACTTCTTCATTAATAAAGACCCTCCCATGTCAAACCCTTGGGACTTGAATTTGGCCAAGTTGAAATTACCATATGTTTTTGTTGATTTAGAATTCTTAAGAGAATTGGCCTATAAATATTGCCTATCAACTAAGGTTATTAGAAGAGAAGACCATAGAGCCCTAGTGAAAATTGATAGTAGTTTGACTGAAGCCTTTGGTATCACAAGTGCTACTTGTACTGAGATTGAATTTGACACGGAAAATAGTAATTATGATGCCCACAAATGGGTTCTGAGAAGAATAATTATAATAAGGTTTATGCCAAGGGGACCTGATAGAAATTCAATACTAGTTCCTGATAATGTGAAATAAATTTTTGACCTAAATTATTTCCAACAATATTTTGTGTATACTAGTGTTGTGATAAATTATTTTCATTCTCAGAGGAAGTTTCAAGCCATGGATGGGATTGTTCATTGAAATAATAAAAGAAGGGTTTCCATTACCTAAAGTCTTTGAATTATCTATTTTGTGTATCTGCATGATGTTATGTATTGAGGAGTTATTCAATAAGCAAACTTATGTTATAGAATACCCTCTAGAGCTTGTCAAGATCAAAGTGAAGATTTTTTTTCATGCCTCCTCGAGTCAGTTTTTCTTATCCTACAAGGAAAATATCTAACTATTCCAATGGCTATAGGAAAATTCAAGAACAAAGTTCCAATGGCTGCAGGAGCAGTCACATAATAGAGTTCCAATGGTTGCAAGAAAAATCAGTTACTAAAACTAAAACTATTACTGAACATAAAAGTAACTAACCAAAATGAATGGAACTCTCACCAAGTGGGCCCCCTTGGATGATTCTTCCAAAATCTTAACTCAGATGCATAAAATTAAAGTATCATTATATTTGTAGAACAAAATTCCAATGACGACAGGAATAGTCACAGAACAGAGCTCCAATGGCTATAGAAATAGTCATGAAACATAGTTCCAATGGCTATAGGAATAATCACTTGCTAAAACTAAAACTAATTACTGAACATAAAAGGAACTAACAAAAATGAGTGTGATTCTCACCAAGTGGGCCCCCTTGGATGAGTCTTTCCAAATCTTAACTCAGATGCAGAAAACTAAAGTATCATTCTATTCATCAAAGTGTCATTACAACATGACAATAATATGATTACTTTAGCATGCAAAATACAATTATATATCTAAAACTACTTTAGAATAACATTCATTTATTCACATGTAAGAGTAATATATATAGATTACATAGAAGCTTTATATCAACAAAAAAAATATGGATAGGTTCATGCCCATAGCTAGAAAAGTTTAAGAAAGCACCATGAAAAGTATCAACAACTAGGTGCTAAACCCCGTAATAATAATGACAGATATTTATAATAAATCCTATAAAAAATGAGCCATTATTTGGGCTCTTTACTACCCCCAACCTAATGGAATATTGGTCCTCCACTAGGAGGAACCTGATTCTTTTGTCTTGCAAGCATCCTAAAATCATTGGTTGTTGTCTGTCCCTCTCATATCGCTCCTAGTTTCCAATACAATATATTTTTTTATCCAATCTCTACCACTTGGATTTATCTACTTGTTCATCTTAGGATTGATGTTGTTTTTAGGTTGGAATATTCCACCAAAAAATTGGTAGATGAAACATTAGAGGGATCCAATATTTTTCCTTTCTTTTTCCAAACCGAACATACTTTGGTGTCCTCCTCATATTGGCTTCATAAAAATTCAGCAAGGAATGGGGTTCAGCTTGCTTTAGGTCATCAGGTAAACCATTATATCTTTCTACCACATATCCCAATTCTTCCCCTCCTATATTTTTAGCCACCTATTCAAATTCCTAAAAGGATTCTTCTCTCCATCCTAAGATCTGGTGTTTGAATTTAGCTTTGTACATAACATTGTGCCAAGTATAAAAAATGTTTGCAAGGTCACCTGATTCTACCCTTAAAGGTAAAGGGTATGGATATCCTTGTCTCTATGTGTTATTAATTTCTTCCCACAACTATTTTCATTTTGAATCCAATACATTAGTGCGCTTAAATGAATATCTCTGATATACATTAATGGATTCCACTCATGATCATTAGGAACAACATCATTGTGCAAGTATAATTCACAAAGTAAGTTTTTAGTTTTTGTTGGGGAAGACTGGTAAGCTTGGAAGAAGTCTTTTGGAGTCTCTATATAAGGGTTTAAACCAAATACTACTCTTGACAATTGAAAATAAATACAAATCTCTTTTAGATGCAGTGCATATATCCATGGGGGAGTTCTGGATTCTAAAATTTGTGGCACCAAGGTCATCACATTGTTTACCTTATCTGTTAATGAACCAATTTCTACATTCTTCCCCTCAATATCCTTATCTTTCTTTGTAATCACTCCCTACAGCATGTGCTTCTCTTTATTCCATTCTTCTTCCTTATCCTTTATATCTTTCCATAAATCTAGGGTTATTTATGCCCATGAGAAAGTAGTGGGAAGGTTGATACCTACTGAAAATCCCTTTTTTTTATTCTTCATCTACCACTTTATCAACTGTAGCAATGAGCCTTACTAATCCTAAACTCTCTTGTTCTAGGATTCCTTCCATCGACAACCCCTCTTCTTCTTGGGGAAATTCTCTTTCTCAAGATATTTTTTCATCCCCCTCCTCAGACTCTTGTGTATGAATCATTTCCCTATCCTACTACTCAGATGAGGAGGTAAATTTGGGGCTTCCCCTAGGAGGTCTCCTATGGATTATCCTTTCTTCTTCACTAGGATTGGTATGAACAGAGTCAAAGGATTCAATTTGGATATGCACCCTAGGTGTGGTAGATTTTTCATCTTTACTATGTTTACCCCTGATCCTATGACTTGTCCTCTAGGGTGTTTTCTCCGTAGTTTTTTTTGTCTTGGACTTTTTAGCAGGATTTTCGCTATGCTTAGTGGCTGAAGGAGGTTCTTCATCCCTAGTTTTCCATTTTCTAGGGATATGGATTTCCATTATAAATTTATGTATTTTAGCCTTTCCTTTTCATCCTTAGTCTTTTTTTTTTTTCCTTTTTTTCCCTTGCTACTTTTACCCTAGTGCAACCTGCTAATTTAGGGGAAACATCCTTATTAGGGTCTGAAGAGGAACTATTTACATCTTTGTGTAAAGA
This sequence comes from Thuja plicata, assembly GCA_018584345.1. Classification (NCBI taxonomy): domain Eukaryota; kingdom Viridiplantae; phylum Streptophyta; class Pinopsida; order Cupressales; family Cupressaceae; genus Thuja; species Thuja plicata. Next base: position 3,053,757 of record MU227884.1, read on the forward strand.
CTCAGGTGAACTCATTTTGGTTGAAGGAGGGTTTGTACTAGGAACCAACCTATAAGTTGAAGCCACATGGGTAAATTTTGTAAGGGTTTCCTCCCCACTAACCCTATAGGTCAAGGGTTGATCTCTAAGATGCACATTCACCACTCTAAGCTCTTTAATTTAAAAAAAAACATCCCATGACATCCAAGACACATCTTGTAAAGACCTTTCAATAAGAAATTTTATTAAACAATGATGGGAAATAAAAAATTTCCTTCCTTTCTACATCTCAATAGCCATGATTTCCAACATGTTATATAGCACATTGGGGACATTCATTATCCTTCCATGTCGCATGTGGCTGAGAAGCTTGAAGTGTACAGAGTGTAGACTTAACTGTCAACCCTCACAAGTAATGTATTTGATAATATAAACCGTAACATGTGGCCATTTATCTGGTAAAGGAAGCCTCCTTATTCCCTATTTATCTACTTCAAGTGGTCAATCCCCAGGTATGATAAATTTTTCTCTTGCTGTTCTGGCATCTTTATTTTTAGGGTAGGCTTCTCCTATAGAATGAAACCCTGCAACTTGAAAAATGCTCTCCTCCATTTCACTAACCTTAAAATCCTTCACCATTGCCTCACCATTGTTAAATGTATGAGAAAATTCCATACCAATTTCATTATTGAACCCATTCAACTTAAAAAAGTAGTCTAACCGACACCATTTCTTGAATTATGGCTCATAGAGTGCATCTTGTAGGATTAATTCATGAACTATTGGTTCACTTCTCACTGGTGGGCCTCCCATGTTTCTAGTTAGACCCTTTGAAACCTCTATGCTCTACAATTCGTTAGCTGCGAACTCATCTATCTATTTACCCCACTTTTAGTGGCATTTATGACAACTTATTAAACAATAAGGAAGGCATTAAAGAGGGATTTTAGATTTTAAATATTGACACATAAAACATAGGTATGTATAATAATTCCTATATTATATGTGGTAACACACTCCCCACAATCTATATGGAAGCATGTGTCCACACATCCCTGGCTACGGGGCAACTAGAATGCACCCACATACGGTACTACTTTTTTCAAGTCTATTTTAATATTTTATTTACAATAGAACATGGTGCATTCTGGTTTCACCATAGACGATGTCATGTCAGAGAATTGGAAATAAAAATTATAATTATTTAATAAATGCATCTAAAGTAATAAATACACAAAAAGTGTCATGCTTGTACCTTGTGTGACATCCAACCTATTATTTGCAAAGCTCGAGTAATCAAGAAGAAAACCAATGAAGGAGATATCAATGTTGCCTAATTAAGTACTTGACATCAAAATATGTAAGATATTTCCTAATTTATTTTATGTAGACTATCTTGTTGGCACAAGTATATTAGGAAATTTCTACAAGTTCAAAAAATGGTTGTCGTCATTCAACATTCTGAGGAATGTGAAATGTATTTCCGAGGTGGTAAGTCTATAAATGGTGCTTGCTGGTTTGAATATTTGCTATAGGCTAGTTTTCCTTTAATTGAGGAGGTTGGGGATGGGCTTTGTAGAGAGGATAAGTTTTTTATGGTATAGGACAACATGGTCTAATAGAATTTAATTACAGGAAATATACAAAGATCATAAAATGAAGTGACATGATGTTGATTTATAGTTAAATGAATATTAGAAGGGTTGTTGGTAGTTAAAGGATATTAGAAGGGTTTTTGGTAGTTAAAGGATATTAGAAGGGTTGTTTGTAGTTAAAGGGATATTAGAATGCTTTAATGCAACTATAGACATTTTATGTAGTTTGCAAATGAATCCGATCTCTGAGGCTACCACTCTGATTACCCTGAATCAGGGTGATAAGGATTGGGCTATGGGTGCAGGTACTGAAGAGGTGGTGTTGGAGCATAATTGGGAAAGCTTTTCAAATGCATTCTCCCATTTTCAGCTTTGATAACTACCCATGGTCAATATTGGCACAACTCTCTTGCCCGGATGATTAGCTGAAAGAACTAGATTTGTCACCATAGCTCCCTTGTATATTGACCAAGTTGTTTAAGTTCAGGGAAAGAATGGTGGTAAAAAACTCTATTAGGATACAAATTAAAGGTTTTAGAATCAAATCTTTGTTAGTGGCCTAAAGCTTGTTGCATTCCTTAAATATAAAATGAATTCCAAGGCCATAAAAAATGGGGTTATGGTTCTATAAATTCTCTTTATCTTGTAAATATGATAGTGTTTAGTATCAGGTTGCTAGAGATTAATGCAATTTCGAGATAGTGTAATCTCATGAGCAGTGTTAATGGGTTTGTGCAATTATAAATGCTAATGTCATAAATTTGTCTCCAGCTTTGCATACTTTAAATCATATGAATTCAATACATTAAAGATGGTTGAATTTATCTCTGTAATTTTTCTTGTGGGTGTGTTATTGTTTCATAGGTCTCTCTCACGGAGAGAGTTAAATTTATTTGTGCACATAACAATGATTATTTTGAGTGAAATGGATTTTTGAAGTAGAAATTTATGATAACATGAGTGCGCTTCTTAATGTTAAGCATTAATATCTTCAAAACTCACTAGTTAAGTTTCATCTGTTTATAGGATCTTTGTCATGGCTTTACTTTCACTCTGTAGCCTAAGTTTGGGCACTAGACTGTTGAGATCCCTGGAGAGTTTTCATATTTATAACCATATGAATCAAATCTACTATTCCTTTTTATTCTATTATTTTCTGTTTAATTTATCTGTGTTCTTGTATCTCCATGGTCCTTAGAAAAATGTAGAGGATGCATTTAAAAGTATCTGTAAAACACTTCTACATGGTTCTCAGAAGGAGATATATAATTTATGTGTTCTTAGTATTTGTTAAAGAAAATGGGATTACTTGTTCAAGCGATGAAATAAAATACCCATCTACATAAAATATGAGAATTATCCACATTTAAATGTTTGTAGTTGGCCATTAGAATGAATGTATCATATGTACAGACTTAGAATAAGGAATACCCTCATGAATCCTATGGAGCTAGAAGTGAAGAATTTTTTCCAAGAGCCTGCTAGAATAATCCCCAACACACTACTCATTTACACCTTTTCTAACCTTTTGAAAACTAAAAATCTAGTCTTGTCTTCTCTCTTTTTTTATCAGTCCTTGATCATCTTAAATCCTCAATTACAAGAAATTTCTATCATACAATTCTTGTTTGACATATGTATTCCACTACTAATAATACATTACTAAAACCCCCCACCCAAAAGGCATAAGACCAATATCCAAAGGAGCCTACTTTTTCAAATAAACCATATAAACATTGACTTCTAGGAACACTAAATAGTATCGTTCCATCAGCCTCATGGGTTTAGTAAAAAACATAGTGTCCCTACCCTAGAAGGTTGTATGGGGATAATTATTCTTCTCATTTTCAATAATCCTTAGTGTTTTCTCAAGGATACATAACGTCCTAAGACCATTTACAATTAGTTCAAATATTTTTGAAAGGCAATTGATACCATTTAACTCATGTAGACAAATAAGGTCTTGATTGGGTCAAACATGGTCAAACCACTAAAAGTGCATTCAAAATCAATGGAAATGATGTAATTGGACTCATATTGTCCATTTTTCATTTATTAGGGATAGGCATCAAGTTTTGAGTTAGTTTGTTAAGTAGGGAAAAAAGTTGTAAAAAGTTGCATTGACAACTTTGTCAACTTTCTACTGCAAAAGTGCAATTTTCAAATCCCAATGGTCACCCATTCAAAATTTAGTAGGGGAACCTTTGGGATGTACTAATTTATTTTTATAAGGCCTCTTTTGTTCAACGCACAGATTGTTGTTAATATTTGAAGAAGTTGAATAAAAAAATTTCTTTGTTTCCCTACTTCGAAGAGGGGAGAATCTTGTTTGATATGCAATTGGTTTGAACATTTTTTATTAAAGTTTGGAAGAGTTATCAACCCTCACCAACTAGGGTTTTAATGTTAAGTACTTGTAATAATCCATTCCACCATAGGAAAAATCTAAATTCTGGTGCAATTGTAGTGCTTAGGGTCCCTTTGAAGATGCATATGGTTGTTGAGCGAGAGGTGGAGTTGAGAGAGAATGGAATCCCTAGGCCTAGCATTTTCTATGTGATAGGCTTGTTTCTGGGACTATGAATGCAAATGTGGAGTCAAACAAATTTTAGGGGTTTAAGAACCTCAAACCTGTGGAATCTTTGTTTTGGTTTTGAATTTCATCTATATGTGGTATTGGTCAAGGGTTTGAGAGTTTGTTGAGTTTGTTATTGTGTCCTTGTCTTCTAGATAAGTCCTCTGCATCAGAAATGGAATAACATAAGAATTAAATTGAGCACTTGAAACATAAAATAAAATATTGCAAGGATGCAAGGTATGACATAGGTGAATTCATAAAATAATGGGACAATTGAGTGGGATCTACGACCAATAGATAATAACTTTAGATCTCATTGTACGCATCAATAAATAATTCAATAGAAGAAATGAAAATTGACATATTAACATAACAATATCCAACTAAATTATTGAAATTCAACTATTGATACCTCTCTCTCCATCCAAATTACAAAATCAGTCCACTTTTTTCTTTGTAACATTTCTTTTTCAAATGGCATTAGATGTCGACCATATTTATGCTCCTGTCAAAACATGGCACATGGACTAGTTAAACCAATTAACATGCAATCATTTAATTTTTCCTAGGAAATAAAAAAAAAATCATTTAGGAAATTAAAAAAAATCATTTAACACATTAAATATACTTACAAATGTACAAGTGAAGGCCTGTAAACCTTTCTAGCCACTGTGATGTGTGGCACAAAGTTTGGCAAGCCTAGCCTTGGAGGCCTTATCTTGAAACATATACTAATTCAATTTAACTATGCAACATAAAATGGAAGAATCATTTAATAAATTTGGTATAATCTTAACAGAAAATTCAAATACCTGTGTACTCTCTTCACCCGACTTCCTCCATGCCTCAAACTTCTCATATGCATTTACAATCTCTTTCCATACTTTCACACTTACATCAATTGGCATTTTTTTTACCCTTAGCTCGGGAGGGATTCTTTTATCTTCTTTATTTGGTTGCATTAAAATCTTTTATTATTTTGAGACATTCATAGCTTTATCTTCTTTATAGACAAACATGTTCCTAATTCAACCGCCAAGTCATGGATAACCACTTTTTACAGGTGCATGGATATCTTTGAGAGTAGAAAATGTAGATAGTCTTTGAACCATTGAAGGCATGCTTATTTCAACCTATTCACAAACATTTTTTTTCACCATCGTTCATTCAGACTTATCCTGAAACCACATCATATTCTATCTTGGTATTGTAGCTACTAATGCAAGATGAAGTGCATTGCGTAGTGGAAGAAGTTTGTGTCCCATGAGTGGCTACAAAAATGGAAGTCTTTGTTCCTTGTTCAACATTCTTAGATTTTACTGTTATTTAATTCCTCCTGGATCTTATGGTCATTGCAGGAGTGACTTGGTAATCAATTGATTCCCTTTGACATTCTTCAGAGTCATTACTAGATCATTTTTCAAAGTATCTAGCAAGCATTCCAAAATCAATACCATCTAATTTGTTTACTACATCTATCCTGGATATTGTTGACAACGCGTATTTTTCTTTGTCATTCTCATGTCCCTATATATATAATAAATAAATAATTTTTTTTCTTTTAGATTTAGAAATAAAAAACTAAAAACTAAAATTTGAAGAAACAATGGAAACATTTACAAATCTATAAAATTGAAAATGTATTACCTCATTGTGGCCATAGTCTGCTATGTTCCCTCTATTGCTCGACATTTTGAGGCAATCTAGGGGAAATTATATCTAAATATATTTATATGGATTCAAATTGAACCAAAATGAAAAACATGTTTTTATGTTTAAAGAAAAATTAGGGGTTTGATTTCTATCCATCTATCCTCTACTCTCTATCTCACAAAAAAAATTAAACTGGGCGACAAACTTTGTAAATGTTGTCTATCCTATGTCCTATATCTAGAAACAAAATAAAAGCAAGAATCCAAAATGAAAACTAAAAGATCAAAAAGATCAACAAGAAAATGAACAACAACGGATACAAAAACTCAGAGTGACAAATACCAGTAATTTTAGCATGAGTGTGAATTTTATTTTTTTTACTCATTAATGAGCGCTACACTCAGTGTTTCCCATGAAATAATGCATTAATTTACGATTTCAAAAATATGAAATGTTCCCGCAAATCTATACATGTCTATGGTTTTTTGTCATGTTTAATAGGGCACTAGTTAGCGTCCACTTTATTGTCGATTTTGACCCATAAATGTAATATATTTGGGATGTTGAAGTCAACGTAAATGGCACCTATTTTTGCACTAATTTTAAACCTTGAATTAAGTCTGGGGCACCAAAGAAGGTGTAAAGCGCACCTAATGCAGTGCCTAATTTTGATTTGAATCTATGGTCATCTTGTACTCATAAAATTTGAGCTCTAGTTTGTTTTAGCATTATTATTTGATTTTTATTTATTTATTTTTATTTAGATTTTGTGTAGGGTTGGGGTTCTCTTTAATATAGAGTTCAATTTGGTTTAATAATATGGATAAGGTTCGATTTGGTTTAATGTTCAATTATGTTTAGGGTTACAATTCAATTTATTTTATTGTTAGGATTAACATTTAATTTGGTTTAGTGTTAGTTTTAGTGTATAATTTGATGTAGAATCAGGATTCAATTTTGTTTATTGTTAGCTTTAACTATAATTTGGCTTGGGATTAGACTTTGATTTAGTTTAATATTCAATAATGTTTTTAGTTATCATTCTATTTAGTTGTGTTATAGTCAAGGTTCAATTTTGTTTAGGATTAGAGTTTCATTTAGTTTAGATTAATGGTTAAATTTGGTTAGGATATAATTAGTCGTAGGTTTAGGGTTTAATTTAGTTTACTTTTAGGTTTCAATTTTATTTAATGTATAGATTCAATCTAGTGTAGGTTTAGGATTACATTTTATAATTTTAAATGATTGAGGTTAAATTAAGTTTACTAATAGGGCCAGGGTTAGAGTTTAGAGTGAAAAGGAAACCTAACCAGCACTTATTCATATCTAAAAATGAAGATAAGGGTGTAATTGGTACATCATCATATGATCATCAAGGCCCATAACATGGTCCAAAAATCACAAGCGGACTAAGACATTCCCAATTATTCATCATAGTATTTCTAAGAAAGGGGGTACATCACAAGTCTTAGCTCACATTCAGGACAAGAAGGGACTCCATAGAGTATGCACGCTAAGGCTTAATAATACTTCACTAATACAAAATAAGATATGTAAGGTCATCAATTGGAGTAGAATCTATAAACCATTTTTAATTTCTACACAATGGAGTAGTCTGAAAAATCCAATTATCCTTTATCGTTAAAAATAATAATTCATGCCACTAGAGTCCTTTCATGGTACATACTTACCAAAATCACAAAATGTGGTATGCACACCTATTCATGAACAATTTAAATTTGTATGTTTGGAATAGCTTGTGCCACCATGCATTAACATTATTACCAGTTGGAACTCCCTTTCAAGTCAAAATAATTCCCAAACCCTGCTACACCTTTAAAATAGAGTTGAGATCCTATCTCCTAAGTTTAGTATTACCTGAAAAGGAAAAATGGAAAGTTCTCCTTGATTTTCTCCCTTATACATGCTATCAGTGGCCCATATTGGGCCTAATAGAGTCACAAAACATAGAACTGGCCAGCATAAGAAAACATTCAGAATAGTCACCATGATCAAAAGGTTAAAACCCAAATGGGGAAAATTAAGAATTTTAACAGTAAATTTTCAAAATGATCTTATTTCAACAATAAATCCAATGTGACAACCATCATAATAATTAGATACAGAAGTTGGTGACTGATTCCAATTAAAAGAAATACCCAAAAGATGCTAGCCCACACAACATGTGGAAATTTGCACTAAGGAAATAAATAAATCAAGAAAATCATCCACAAAATAATGCGACTAAAATAAAAACACATAAGAGGGAGTATCCACCAAGAATTATGAGGGTAACTCTACTTAGTAACCTCTAGGCACATACCCAAATTAGCGTACCCCACCTATGCATCACTATATTTTTAGTTTCTGAAGAAATATAGGGGCCAATACTGGTTTCCTTTATCTTGCATGCGCATGCAATACTTCCCATAAGGTGGGCTATTACCACCTCAATCCCTAATTAAAAGTTTCATCACAAGTTACAACATAAGTCACAAACTCTCAGAGGGGGAGGTGCTCCCCGATCTATAGAAAGGCAGGCAAATAATCGCAAGGCTCATTCCCATCACTGGGGTACAACTTACAATACAAGCCCCAAATTGGCTTCAATGGTTTAAAACTCTAAGTTTTTCATAGAAAACTCTACTCCACACAAGAAGGATAGTTTCATCATGCTCAAGGGTCTCATTGCACCCAGTGCATGATAAAAGTGAGGTCACAAGGAAAGGATGTTAGGCACACATGATGCCTCCAATAAGAGTATCCCATAGGGATTTTTTCACATCAGTACAATAACACATCCCCTTTCCATAGATTAAGTCTACCAAGCCTTCTAGAGAGAATGATAGTTAACCTGAATGACCTACCATCTTAGGTAAACACCTTTCCATCCTATTAGGTATCTCTCTTTGAAAAGTACACACTTCGCCTTGAATCAAAAAGCATTGTAATGTTGGAATTTAAGGTGCCCAAGTATAAATTGGTTTCATCTTATACCACCCAACTGATTTGATAACGAAGTGGGTGCAGTGCATCACACCCCATTAGGATTAAATAAGTAGTTCTTCTAACCATGCTAGGATGCCAATAAATGATACTAGTCATGCATAGACACATAAGAAAGAAATCCACTCGTAAGCTCCTAAATGCTACCACCAAAAAGGGGTTGAGAAAATTATACAGATCATTGAGCTAAAACATATGGCATTACTACCACAATTGTTAACACATTCATAATTATTCACTAAACTCTCAAACGCTTATAGAAATACAACCAAGCAGTCTAAGCGACTTGGAAGAGGTGCTCATATCAGGAAATCATCCATTCCAAGAAGGTACTACTTAGGTTGGTTTCAAAAAGTGTACTCCAAATTTGCCACAATAGGGCACCCAAACATTAGATCATCTCAAGCTCATAATATAAGCGTGACCCTTTACATTTATGACATCTTATATTGAGGTACATAACATTGTGATCCTAATATATGAATATGGGCTTTGTCAGGTACATGGCTCAGAAGAGTTGTCCCTAGAATTTGGGATGAGGGTTGAAGTCTATTCGGGAGGGGGTCCTTGATCCCTCCCAGAACCTCTACCTCTCACCCTACATCCCACATGTCAAGGATACGTCCTCATTCTCATTTACTTTATGCACGTTAATAGCAAAACTAAGGGTTTGCTACCCAAGAAAAATAAATTCCTATGTGAAGTGTAATGGTATGCAAGGTTCCTAGTGTTGAACCTCGCTCTGATGCCAAAATGTCATGCCCAAATTCATCATCCAAAACACAACTTTTTTTTCATATAAAGCATAATAATGTAGTGTTGAAATGCAGTTGCAAGGTTTCTAAAGTTTTCTAAACTAGCTACTATGTTTACAACATTAAAGATAAAGGATACGTTAATAGGTAAGTTGCAAAAGTCATTATTAGGGTTAAGGGGAATCATGACGACAATCAATATCCCTCAACCCATTCGTTAAGTTTCTAAGTTTAAGTTGTTTGATCATTGAATCAGTGATTAACCCCTAATCAATTTGAGAAGGGAATTAAAATGATGATATAATTGCATTGATTTTAATTTTACTAAATTAAATCCCCCTTAGAATAGGTGTCGTAATGATCAAATAAAAAATATTAACGAAGTTGATAACCCCATTTAATTTAATTACTCTTTTAATAGAGTTCGATGATGTGAAAATTAAGTATTATATTTGATTTATTTGATTAATGTTGCACCCTTGATTAAATCCTTGTTCCAAAGCAATTTAATAAAGTCCAAATTCGTTTATTAACTCTTCTAATTTAAAATTATAATATTTATGGAAATGTTTCATTAAATTCAAAGGTTGTTTAATACGGTGATACACTTATATTATACAACTTTTTAATTATGTTTACTAACTTATTTTGAATTTAACTTAATTGCATTTCGCTATATAAACTCTTAACAATAATCACTTTAACAAAATCATTTAGATGTATTATTAATCATTTAAATACATTTTCATGTGTTTTATTAAATACTTAACTTAATTTCACTCCACGAGTTCTTAATCATAATCATTTACAAATCCAATAAATTAATCATTAAATTACTTTTAAATGTGACAAGTTAAATGAAGTTAATTAACAAATTACTCAAATAAACCACATATAATAAGTTTTAATATCAAACCATTGAGTTATTTAATAATCCAAGATACTCCTTTTCAAGCATCTAACTTAATAATACATTTAAATTAATTCTCCCTAGTTTAGACAAAAGTAACCATCTGAGTTATTTAATAATCCAAGATACTCCTTTTCAAGCATCTAACTTAATAATAAATTTAAATTATTTCTCCCTATTTTAGATAAAAGTAATCATTTAATAAAGTAAAAAGTTAAGTCAAAGAGGAAATGCAAATTCTCACCTAAACAAATCAAATTGTCATTTAAATCATTTATTTGAAAAGCCCACTTGCACAATCCCTTACCTTAATTTTGAAATTAGGGTTAAGGGGCAAGTTTTCTAAACCTAAAATATTGTTTCTCCCTTCATTTTACCTCTTCTCCTCTCTCTCTTCTACCATTTCAAACCCTAGATTTTGTTTTTTTGTTCTTCTTGTTATGGTGTTGCAAGTTTTGAAGAATGGAGTCTATGGATAATCTAAATATATTCATACATAAAAATATATATACAATAATATGTATATATATTTATATATATATGTAATACATTATTGTTTAATGTTTAAATGAAACCCTGCAAATTGTTTTGGTTTTTATTTGGCAGCATAGGGCTGTGAAACCTCTTAAGGAATGGGGTTTCATTTGTATCGTCGCAACTGGTAAAGGATATATATTGGGGGAGGGGGCATGGCCCCTCCTGTCGCCATGGCGGCGCCGCCCCATGGCACCCCATGGTCGACGGCTATGTCGTCATCGTGGTAGTGATTGTGGTGGTCGCTGCCACCACAAGTGGGGGAGGGGGCCTCGTGGCCTCCCTCTCTCCCTTCCTATGAGAGCCTGCGGGGGGGTTGTGGCCTACCTCCCCTGCAAAAAATTTATTTATTCTTTTTTTTAAAATATTTTATTTTTATTATTATTATTTTTTATTTTATTTTTTTGATCGGTAAAAGGTCGTAGCCAGATAACTTTATTAATTTTAATTTAAAGTACATTTGATAGTTCCCCCATTCAGTGCAGGCACTGGTAGGAAAGAACGGGGATTTTTAAATTATTTTATTATATAAATACTAAGTTTTGTTAAAATTTAAAAATAAAAACAGTATATCATTTATTTGATCAAAATGTGTTTATTTATTTTAAAATATTCAGTAGTGTGTGTGTGTGTGTGTGTGTGTGTGTGTGTGTGTGTGTGCGCGTGCGCGCTCGCAATCTAGTTCTGTATACAAAATCAGAATAGTTTAATTATATAAAAAAGAAAAAAAAATTGTACATGGGTAATAAATACACTTTCTTTTAAATGTGCAAATTTCTATTTTATTGCATGGACATTTAAAAAATTGGTATTCTAAAAAAGAAGAGGTTATAAAACATAAATATATATACATGTATATTTGTTTACTTTATATGTATGTATATTTTAATGCACAAGCATAAATACACATTCCTTCTCTGCACTTTTAATAATCATAGAATAATGACATAAAAGATTACAGGTGCAGACTTATTTGGGTTGGTTTTAATATTATAAACTGAATATTTCAGCAACTAAAAGAACACAAAGGTAAATATTGTAGAAGCTTTTAGTGTTACTTTAGAATAGGATTTGGATAAATCTGCAAGTTTAAATCTATGCTTTATGAGGAGTGCTTTATTTCTAATGGGAAAAGATCTCTATTTCTAAAACCTAGAGTTGAATCCTTACAAGCATTACTATTTTTTTTTCAATAATAGAGAAACAAAACTATGTACACTTATGTATATAGATTGTGTTTTATAAAAATGGACTCGTTCCCTTTGAGATATAAGAATGCAAAAATAGATAGTCTTCTTTTTCTATTACTTCTTCCAAAATACATGGATGAGTACAAAACTCAAGGAAACAATTTTTTCTCTATATTTTCTCTACATATGTTGGAAAAAATTTAAATGACGTATATAAGTATTTTTAAATCTACTTTTTAGAGAAACTACAATGCTTTCCTTTTTTGCAAAAACAAGACTACATTACATTAGCCACATAAGCTATCACATATACCAAAAATGTAGATCATACAAAATTCCTTTTTCCAAGCTTTTCTCTTCTTTCTTCAAGGGGTACATGAAGAAAAAAAACCTGCAATAAAACTGAGCTTGACCATGGGATGCTCACCTCCCAGTCTAGGCCTCTAAGAGGCCACCCCCAAGCTTGGGGAACTAAAAGTAGGCAGGTTACATACACACATAACAGCAAATGTAAAGAAAAAAACACACAACAATTTTCTCACCCAAGGCTTCCACAATGGGTCTCACAATGACCCTAAAAATGGGGTGAAGTGGACCAAATACCCTATGGGGAGAAAGCCAAACCAAATGTAAAAATAAAGCCTTCACAAGGCTTTCAAAAATAGCTCCTCAAGAAAACTTCCCATACTCACAACTTCAATCCTTATGACCCCCAAGGCATCAAGCCAAAGCTACACCCTTATGACCCCCAAAAGCAAGCAAGGAATGACTTCATGGAGATCACACTCCATGTTTTCTCCCTCTCCTCCTTGAGGAGAGACTCTACACCCATGGGTTATCCTAAAACCTTCAACCCCAAGGATACTCTTCCATCCCAAGGGTGAGTGGACCTTGAGACTCACAAACACAAAAGATATGCAAGACAACACAAAAATGGAAGAACACAAAATCATCCATTACAACATAAATTCAAAGCATACTAACATGCTACAACAATTTTCCCATACACAATATGAGAAACAAAAGAATGGAAAGAGAGCCACCAACCTAATTCCAAGCTTAAGGTAAGTAGTTGAGGATGAGCTCCTTTTGTCCAAGTCTCCCTTCTTCCAAAGCTTCTCTAATTCTAGTCAAATCTCTAAGATAGAGAGTGGGTGTTCAAACTCTCGACAATGGAGAGTCTCCACTAAAAATGCCTCTGCAATTCTCTTGGAAAAAGGTAAGTTTTTCATTGGTTGTTCTTCCCTAATCTTATTACAAACATACCAAAAATGTATTCTAGAAAGGTAACTCAAAAAGAGAGCAAAGTCTTTGTACCCAAATAGAAGGGTTGTCTAACAAAGACCATGCTTCCAAAAGTTGATTTTCATCCATCTTGAAAATCCAACTTTTGGAAGGGTCTTTTTGTCAACTAAGATTTTTTCTAGGGTTAAAAATTACCTTTACCCATATTTATCAAATGGGCTTCCTAAAAATGAACCAAACACACCCCTAGGTACCTTTCTAACCTCCCAAAAATCCACTAAAAACTTACCCACGAAATTCAAGTGAATGGACCTGTTGGTAAACATATCATTCTTTTCAATTCAACTCTCAAAATACCCAAATCTGTGAGAAACAATTTGATACCAACAGTTGGATAATCTATCACTAGGTTGATAGATTTCCTCTGAATTGAAAGGTATAGCTCCCTTATGAATGATATTCAATGAATTTAAGTATTCCTAAACTAATTGGGTACGTTCTTAACCTGAGAATGGAAGAGGAAAACCAAGCCAACCCTAGACAGAACTAACTCAGGAAAATTTTAGATGTTAAGCCTAGCCAACTTCAAGAACTCACACATCCTATGACTTCCTGAGATTGGTAATGCAAGAATGCTTTTAGTTATGCAAATGCAGTGACATGAAATTAAAATGAAGATTAAACATCTGAATCTCTGCAACAGGAACAGATGAAAGTACTCCGATATATCACCCATTCACCATTTGACTAAGAACGCAAGAAAATGCTCAAAAATAACCATAACAATACTCTGATTGAAAGTAATCAGAAAAGTAATGCCCAAATGCTCCGATTCATAACAAAACCTTTCTTGTTTTAAACACAACAAACATAATACTCTGATTACATTTTCTTACAATCTACAGCCAAATCTATTACAAAGAACAAAATATCAATCTCTAATGCATGAATGAAAATGCAGAAAATAAATGTGCTCCCCTCTCTACTCCAGCTCTCCGACTGTATGCAGAAAAAGCAAAACCTTGAATCCACCTCAAAATTTACAATAAATATTGTCCTCGTAGCAACTATTCAGTTTCTCTATCAGTGACTTTTTAGTTACTAAAACTGACTTTTCAGTTTTTCCTCTTCACAACTTTCGAGTTTCTCTTTCATATTTAAATCCGTTTCGAATATTTCCAAAACTTTACTTTTCATGCAGCATCGATTGGAACCTTTCAAATTCTAAAAGGAATATCATTTAAATGAGATTTCTTTTTTTATAGAAGACCTACCATCTGCCTCTATATCCTCGGATGCTTTCACTGACTCCACTATCACCTCAGTAACTGCTATATGGCGGCCACGACAATCTGCAACTTCTTGACAACAAGTTGTAAGCGTAAGAAAGTTCTTCATCGAAAATGAAATGTGGAAAAATAGTTTAGCATCCACCATAGAGTCTTTTGACACCTGATCACTATCTTCAACTCCATAGTCTTTCAATTTTATTTACCATCAACAGGGTCTTGATGACTCTTCGACTCATTCATATTAGTCAATCATTATTACAGGGGATTCCACTTACAGGCGCCTCACTATCGACTTAGCTTACAAATCATTGAACATTCATCATACACTTGCTGAGTGTTCATGTTTCTCGACATTTATTCTTCGGAGATGGCAGTCACTTCATTGTTATGGAGTGGATGTCTATTGCAATAGTCACTTCTTCTACCAAACGAGAAATCGAAGGTTCTTTCCACCGAGCTTTCCATTTCCATGCAAATAGCCTTGGCATGCTCTGTCTGTAACAACGCCTTGCCTATGGTCAAACACATCTTGATCGGAACTGTCAGATCCATTTGGGCTATAGAGTCGATACCATTCAGTCTATTAGACTCTTCTGTTCGGCTTCTTAACTCTACCCTTTCTTCGCTGAAACCAGACATAGTGCTTTTGTATAATTCGAGCACTGTTTATATCAGCACTAAATCTAGTATTCACCATTGTCATTGTTCATCCGATCAAATCCTCCTTCTTTTATTCTACTTGACCTTGTGCTTAATGCAAATGCATAGGCTGTTTGGACTGCTCGGTCATGAATAAACATTTTATCATTTCTTTACTATGCACGCACATTGAGTGCCCGGAGGTAGAAGTGGCTCATGGTAGCAGAAAATAGAGTGGTGCAATGAGCAACAGCACCGTATATGATATATCACTTGTCAGCCGAGTGATCTAATGAAGAAACTATCTCAGAATGCCTTCTTCATCATCCGTATAAAAAAATACATTACTTTCTCTTTGCAATCTAAGGCAAGACCCGGAATGGGGAAGTGGGGCGGGATTTGAGCCTTTTGCTTCACCATCGGATTTTTCCATCTCTTCTTAGCATGTTTTCAAACTGCCTTCTTCGT
>MU227884.1:3078588-3101899 GCA_018584345.1 Thuja plicata
TGGGATTTCATTTTAAATCTGTAATTCTGAACCGACGCAATGAACTTTGAATTGAGGCATAGGAACTCTCACATCTGCATTAGAAATTTGATCCTCATCTTTCACATAAATATTGTTAGTGAGATCTAGGAACACTTTACGGGAATTCATCACAGGAGGTGATTTTAAAAGTTTTAAAATAGGAGTACTGAAAGTGCGCCTAGAGGACCATACCTCAATATCTCTAACCAAAAGGTTCACATGGGGATTCTATATGGTACTTACCTAGGTTGTTGGGCATCCAATCCTCAAGTGGACATGTCATGGCCACATGTACACAATACAAGTGTCAAGTGACACACACATTTTACACTTCACAAGATACATGATATTTCTACTTGAGCACACACATAATTAAAATTAAAATTTACAATTTAAAATGAACACATTCAAGCACATACATTTATAAAATAAATACAATACAATGAGGTCTTGTCTCTTATTAGACGTAACCTTGGCTTTCACTAAATTCACATTGGCCTAAACTTGGTTCCCCAATTTATTACCATGGTCATATTCCCTACACAATAAATCTAAATATCAATAGTCCAAGGTATATAATATACAACATATATTAAATAATCATCATTCAAACTTTTACAAAACATCTACATCATCATGTAACTAGCTTGGAATTCACATCACATAATCAATTTATCTTTTTCACTCATGAAATCATATACACACATAAACAACATTTATGCATCTAACTTTCAATCCACAATAGAAATCATATTTCATCGTAATTAAATCCAAGTCACCATTTCCTAATTAATCCATTTGTGTCATCGTAATAATAATTAAATTTCACCAAACACATTGCATGAAATAATACTTCATCATAAACTTGTCATGCTTGAAAGGAAACTAAGTGTGAGAAAAATAGTTCCCTATGCTAAACTCCCGAGAAGAGGATCGTGCAAATTCAGATTTAACCCTTATCAATTATAGAATGATAATACAATAACATGCATACATATAAAAATGAGAATGACACAATGATTTACCCTGGGGAAAACCTTTTGGTAAAAAACCCCAGCACTCGGAAACTTGCACAATGTATTAATCAAAACTATTGTTGTTTATAATACATTTGCAATGCAAGTTCTTTTAGGAGATAATCGACACTTGAAGACAAATTCGGAAGCATAACAACATTCGAACAATACACTAACTTCACTCTGCAATTTGCAACCCAGAAATGCTTATATCATGTGCTTCCCTTTTTAGGGCAACTTCCAAAGATAACCATATTAGGGTTTTACCATTCTCCAAAAAAATAGGAAACCCCACGAATTGTAAAAGAGTGTACATTAATCAACATGATTAGTTGCCACATGTCTTACATGTCTTCACCCGTCATTGAATCTTTCACAATTAGCTCTTACAAATATTAATGACCATCATAGGAATCCGTCATAACCATTTCAATCATGATTACCTTACACATTTTCCAAAGTGCCGACATTTGGAAAATAACCTCTACCACAGAAAGGGATGCCTAGATCCACCTAGACCAAGTTTGATCATCCTTGTCATCTTCCAAGTGGAGTGAAAACACCACATGTCCACTCAACTAAATGACAGAATGGATATCAGACTTAAATACATTATTTGCAAGCAATTAATTACAAAACAAATAATATCAAATGTAAGGAAATATACAAGGTTGAGACACCTTATTTCTAACAATGCTAACCATTTAATTTAATCAATCTAATACTAATACATATTATTCTATTAATCATTAAATGAAAATCTCTACAGACATAATTACAACTCAACTCCATTGCTCAATACATGTTCTCGTCTAAATAAAATTTAAGCGAATAACATTTATCCACATCCTAACTCATCCTATTGTGATTACCATTTCCTTATTGAAAAATAATACACACAAATCTAATATGCAACTGTATCACTAAAATGATCAATTAAACCTATTATCCCTACGACAACATAATGCATCATGAGTAAGGGAACAAATTGAGTGCATCAAAATCTAGTCTGATCCAATAAGGTATAAATCCATAATGTATCATATAGAATTTATATAAAGGCCTTTCACAAGAATATAACAGTATCAAAAGGTCATCACAACTAGTCATATCAGAGCATAAAAGGATCTCACAACGCATCTCCAATCTAAGGTAGGTCACATAAATCAAGTAGACATAGATCACCCTAAGGTACAATCTCACAAGGGTGTAACATGGTCATGAATACAAGAATAAATTCAATCCACACCCCTTGGGATGTCAAGTAAAGAAAGGGGGGAAGGGAGGCTCTATAATTTAGACCATGTCAAGTGGTTCAACCCATTCTTCAATAACATGTAGTATTCTCTTGAGCTCATCATTATCTAGTCTCTGCTTAAGGTATCCACATGAACGTGGAACTAGAAGAAGATATAGGGTGCTAGAAATTACTAGGTGGCTATATAAATATATCTTGTTGTCAAGTTGATAATCAATAAAGTGAATCCCATGTTGAACAATTTTGAATTGCTTTAAATATGTTACACAAAAATTGAACCTACACAGGAAATAACATTCCAAGGTTAGAATTTATAAAATATGTTTCTTGAACATAGAATTCTAGTGTGAATATAAGATATAATTTATTGAAAATGAAAAATCACAAAACCTATGGGAAACAACATTCCATCGCATGTTTTTGGTTTTGTCAACTTTTTCCTCTCTTTTGTGTAATGAAATAAATAATAACTAATACCTTGTATATTTCCAAGCTCTGTTGTGACTGCAAAAATATCTTCTGCAAACAATTTACATGAAAAATTCAAGTAAACAAATTACCTATTAAGTTCACTTGAATTTTCCTAGAGATATATATCAAAAGTAACTATGTAATGGTATACATGCAAACATGTTTATGTAAGTTATACTTGAGTTCATGGGATTGTAAATTTATATGTACCTATTTTGATCAATCCTAAAATATGGTCATAATTAGTAGAATTTAAAGGAATGTCATTGAATCATTCCTTCTCATCTTTGTTGTATGCATTGGTAACAACTTGTGGCACCAGACTAAATCCACTAACATATCCATGTTCTTGGGTGTTGCATTCATCATATTTTTCCAAAATGTAGCAAAACAAAACATGAGTAGTCCCTAGTGTACAATGACCATGTATGACTATTTATATTCATGAAAAAATGCAAAGATCTTTTCTTCTTTACCTTCTTGTATCCATGCATTGTTCTTCTATTCACACCTTCAAAATATAAAAAATAGATATAGATTTAATTCAATATTCAGTATTTAGTTTAATTTTTGAAAACCAAAATAAACAAAAGATCACAAACACATGTGCATACCTGATATCTCCCATAACACGCTATATGGAATATATTGGGTTCATTCATGATGATGTGCTTCTCTTATTTGATGTAAATAGTATCTTATATCATTCAACAACTTGTGCATATTTTATTCAAAATCCCTAATAATTCATTTGATACTTAATTTGATCATGTTTGTTGCAAGCTCATGCACCATCATGTTTGTCCTTTCCATGCCCACTCTCCAAGAAACTCCAAACATGTGGCATTTTCTCATTTCAATGGTATCTACATAGTACATAAAATGGCCTTAATGATTCGAATTATGTTGCACATCCTTCTGAAAAAACAAAATACTTTTCAATTTTTATGCCCATGTTTACCAAATATTCAAAAAAAATTCTTAAAGCAATATTTTTCAAAATGTGTGTCATCTTTTTTATCATCACTAATATAAAGTGAAGTTATTTATTAATGATTCAAGCTTCAAATGTGATTTCAAAACCATCCAAATCCAACAGTGCATGTTGATAATTGATAACACGCCTATACAATAATAGTGATCCTCTCTATATAAAAAAATGATTGAATCTATTTTGATGTACAAAAGAGTATTCTTTTCCAAAGATGACAAATGATAAAATTATCTCAGGTGGGAAAGTGTTTCTCAATATTTGAAATTTTTTGTTTTTCCACTTAATAATTAAAGCACGAGGTATGTACAATTGAATCAATTTACAAAAAAACTTCCATACATGTTCCAATAGATATCTCCTCTTCTACATAATCTAACCTTGTAGATTCTTTCCCAATTTTTGTTTGAGACTTTATGTGCTTGTAACTCTTGCAATCTACCATCTTCGCTAAGTCAATATCTTTATTCTGAAAGAACCTAACTAAGATACCACATTTTTCAAAAAGTCCTTTTATGTAATTTATTTGACTAGTTATGTTATCATCTTATTTATAACATAAAATGGATGTGATGAACTAAATTGGTTGTCTAGGAGGATCATTTTGAAAACCATCACTTTCTTCTCAAATATTTTGAAACTCCTGATAGTAGAGATCAAATTCAATACAATAATGACAACAAAAAGTTTCAAATTTTTTGTTTATCTTCACACAATATGCCCTTAACCTTTCAAACAATATTTGTCCAATTTATGAGGATTTGAATTACAAAATAACACATAATTTTTGTTGTATTGTCTAAGCTTTATAACATCTCTACTATTTGATGAATGATAGGAATGATCATTCAAAAATGTTGTGATCAAGTTCCCAACAACATCTTCAATCCTATAAGAATGAAGAACTCTAGATTGGCTAATTTCCTTATGAGCTACTATCATCCAAAATCTTTCTCCTTTTCATACACTATGATAGTATTTCTACTAAAACCAACCTTATCTGAAAGTGAAGAGTTTTTTTCTTTTTTTGGGGCATGTTTTCACTTAATATAGTGTCAACATCACTCTTCTTGAAATGACTTTATCTGTAGATCAAGATTATTTCCCAATGTAACCAAAACCTTTCTTAACATTTTCAACAATATCTATTTGTAGGTGAGAATAATTCCTCTTTTTCAATGTCAAATATACACCCAATAATTGTAATTATTCTTTTGAATCATTATGAAGAAGTACAATTGATAATAGTTGGGCTTATTCAAGTGTATTAAGATTTTTCAAATGAGAAATTAATTCCTTTTAATTTATATTCATTGACCTCCTACTAGTATGTCTAGGTTGTTCTGCATAAAATTTTAATTTCTCCAACATCCATTTCAGGTAAATGATCTAATTTTATATAAGAATTTTTTCTCTTCACATGTTGAGCTAGATTCATGTGCTCATATGTACTAGTAGAAGGAAGTGATCTTAATCCTTCTCCAACATCCATTGTTTGAACTTGGACCTCCTCCATATCTTCAACTATGTGATCTTGAACCTTGTTTGCTCCAATATCTAAAGTTGGCTTGAATTCTACTTGAGCTTTTTCTTGTTGAGTGTGAGCTGCATACAAAATTTATATTTATACAAGAGAAGATTTAGAATATATTTAACTATAAATGTGAACTAATATACCTAGAAAAGAAATAAAATCTAGAGAGAGAGAGAGAGAGGGAGATTATATTTAACTACTCAAGTGAAATTATATGTAGAGAGGGAGAGAGATCTAAATGTAACATCCTAAATTAGATGATGCATGTAATATTAAATAGAAAAACAAAGATGCATACCTACATTTTATCTCTAGACAACTAAAAATGATCAGTTGCTTGTACGCAACAACTTTACTAACATTCCTCTTAAATTATTATATAATCTTTATTATTTAATTAATTTGTGTCTTTCTCCTATATTTTAAATTTGAATTCACAATTTCTCCCTAATTCCATAATTAAGTAATTTAATTAATTATTTAATTATTAAGCGTCTGATTAACATTCATCAATAAGTATTCTATAAAAAAATTAAATAGTTGTCATTATTCAATTATTCCCTATGTCTACACTTTAATTAAATAATTACATTATTTAATTAAATTTTCCCTCTTTATTAATTTTTTTTTTGATCGGTAATATGATATTGTATTGATATTTGAAAAAAATGGTTACATCATTGCCACACATGGCTTCAAAATGGTATACATTTCTAGTTTTTGAGCCAAAATAATAGTTTGCTTTACAAAATTCTCCTATCTATACTATTGGAGCCCATATTCATCAAAAACTATACAACAAAATTCAAAAAACCCCCACCCACAGGTTTAACCAAACCAGGTCGAAGCCTCCTCCTTTGTGAAGTTCCAAAAGCCACCGCTCCCATCCACCATGACCGCGCCCTGCACCCAGACCGTACCATCTTCACTCAGCTCCCCCCAACTCTTGGGCTCTGTACTCTGCTTTGGACATCCTCCCAATACATTTTTCTTTGAGTTGCCTCCGCACCTGAGGTCTACCATCTTCCCCCACCACTGCCATGGATTTAATTGGGGTGCACTTGCATTTTGTCCCCCAATCCCTTCCCCACCTTACGCTTCCAGCTTTCACTTCGCCAAAATGGCCTTTAGTGCATTCCACCCATCAAGGGATCGTGTGAGGTGGACATCCTAGGGGCAAGCCGATGACCAGACCACTAGAGGTTGGAGATCATGGTGCCCATGGCCGATCATTCAGATAGGGTCCCTGCCCTTGTGCTGACCCACACCCACCTATGTCTTGTGTAACACCTCTTCAATGCCCTCTCTCCACTTGATGGCCATGCATTGCTTGACCACCGCCCACACTGCATCTTTGGATTCTACCACTATGAGAGCCAGCACCACAAACAGTGAGGACACATCAATATTTTTTCGGGGTTTCCACCAAGATTACAGAAAATGCTCCCCGAGAATGTCACAAATTGCGGCCCAGAAATCATCTCTGTCCTCTGTAAAAATGTTGCCCAGCCTTTTCACTGTGATCGGCCCCACAAAGGCTTGAAACTGTCCCAAAGTCCCCAAAGAGAAATGCACCTCCATTTTTCTCTGGCTCTGCAATTTTCTTGTGGGTGCTCTTTTTTGCTTTCTGCCTCAGCTTCATCTATTAAAAGGGTTGTTGAAACCTATCAAAGCCAGCATTTCAAGGTCATCATGCTAACATTACTCCCTTTTCCAACTCATTACTTCACCTTGTACCTCTGTATTCTTCACATACCATGAAATCCACTGATTTTGATATTTCATCATCGCCTCCCAATCATGAGTGAAAAGGCACCTTGTCACTTCATCCTCCATCGTTGAGGTAGTAACACCACGTGCCCGCCAACTTGAGAACACATTCTCAAAGTTTAAAAACTCCCAACTATAGTGTATATTCTATGGTCTCCAATCTAATCATCTAAGAAGTCCTCTAGGGGTTAGGCCTCAAATCTGTGAACAATTCAAAGTTGTTTACTAGGGAACCATCAGCACCCACATTTGACAATTTATCTACCAGGTCATTAGCTGCTCACTGCACATGTGCGATTATAAAATCCTCAAACTCACCAACCAAAGCTCATATCCTCTTTATGTGTTTGTTTAGGTACCACGTATCCATTTTACCCTTTGCAATCCCATTCACCACAAGGAGTGAATCCCCTTCAAGATGGATTTTCCTTAATCCTAATTTTCTTGCCATCAAGGTGGCCCCTACAGTTGCTAAGCATTCTGCCTCATTATTTGTCCCGTCTTTCAATCTTTTAACTCCAAGTTCCAGAATGTCTCCCTTCTCTTCTCGGGCAATATAGCCTACCCCTGAGACTCCTAGATTCCCTCAAGACGCACCGTCAAAGTTTATTTTAACCCATCTAGGGGATGGAATTTTCCACACGCATGGTAGAACACTCTGCTTCCCAGCCAAAGGTTGAACCCTTCCATTCCCATTAATGGGTCTACCCTCTTTATTAATTATTACTTTTATGTAATAATTACATTTTTTTAGCTCAGTAAGATTGATTTTTATTAATATTAAAAAAAAGTACATAGTATAGCATGACTATAAATTGCTAAAACCACCTTTACAAACCCTAACCCTTGCAAAAAACCATTGTAAAAACATAAAACCCTAATCAACTAACATCCCCAAACCACCTTTAAATAGTCATATAATCAAAAATATCATCATTCTTATGTTTTTTCCCTAACCAACAAACAGGGATTAGAATCTCATAATTGCATCCAACCAAAAGTTCTTTTCATCCTCTGCCCTGTAGCAAATATGTAATAATTATATTTAATCAAATTTCCACTCATAATTAAATAAATGTTAATTTATTTAATTTTACTAGTAATTCCACTCATAAATAAATGATTTTATTTATTTATATTCCCTCGTGTACAAATAAATGAATTATATATATATATATATATATATATATATATATATATATATAATTGTATTTATTCTTCTAGTCCTAACTAATACTAAGTTTCACTTCACTAATCAATCACATTTTTTAACTCCTTAATCACCTTTTTCTAACTAATCAATCTATTTAGTTATCAATTCAATCTATTCAGTCTTCTATTCCATCTAATAAGTTAAATGATAAATCTATTCTGTTGACAAACCAATTTATTCAGTCAACTCTTCAATCAACTCACTTAATAAATCAATCAATTGAGTTTACTCTTAAATCAATCTGAGTTCACTCTTCAATCATAGATAATCAGTCCCATAAATCAAGGAATCCTTATTGAAACCTAAAATTCTATATAATGAGAGCTAATTCTCATATTTTGAAAAACCACATTATGCTTTCAATTCTTATGTTGTCACATTGAACTTGAAAGTGAGATCCCACATTGCATCAAGAAGGAGAACAATAGAGGACTTAATTAGCTTGCATATGCTTCTATTTTCATGGATTCAAGTTGCTGATTGTTTACGCATTTTTTTTCTTTCTTCCCCTTTTAATATTATGTATTTTATACTAACTTTCATTAACAGATCCTTTTGTGGTTAGATTTGTGTTGAATTGCAGGTTACAAACCTAAATTACCCCTTATTACACTATCTATTATATATTTCCATTCTTTTTTTTGTGTAATCTTTATTCCTTTGCAAGTAAGTACTTTTGTATATTCTTATTTACCCTTGTCCTTTTATTTCTCATCTCCTTCATTTGAAAATATGGCCCTTGAAAATTCCACACTAAAAAAATTTACTTCAAATTGTCTTCTACAACAAAAATGCAAATTGATCTTTCTATTTTTTTTTAAATGAAAAAAAAAATGTTAACTAAAATAAGTAAAAAATATTTGGTCTGCCATGGGTTCGAACGAACATCGCTTGTTGATATATGATATGTTCAAATGAGCTCATCTGTTTGTGTTGACTATCTTCATTCAAAGATGGGTTTGAATAAATATTAATGGCTTTGTTTGAACCTCATTCAAACAAAGGGATGTTCAAACAAACATGCTCCCTAAGCATGTCTCCTCCAATCCCTACAAATTTCTAGAAGGTTTTGGCCTTTAAAGCTCAAGTTGAAGGCTCAAATAGAAAAATCTTGACAAACCAAATTTCAAGATAGTATCCCTCAAAGTGAGCTTTACAAAAACTATAATTTTAACATATATTGAGTTTATTATGAATTTATTATGTTAGTTTTACTAAAAATAGGTTTTTCACCAAACAACACCTTCTTTGTTCAACAAGTATGAAAAAATAGTAAATAAATTTAAAAAATTCTAAAAGATATTTATGCATTAGGTATTGATGTCCTATTTCCAAAAAAAAATTCAATAAATGCATAACAAGTTATGAGCTAGAACATATACCTATGTCTAAATTATAATTAGTTTGACTTCAAAAATTAATTTAAAAAATTAACATAACATTATGAAACCAATTGCAATCATTACATATTGGTGTTATAAACTTAAATTCGAAAGAATCAAATTTTTATCCCTTGTAAGAAAAGTTTATGTGCTATAGAATGCACATCACACTTTAAAAATGGAGTTTACTAATAAAAACAAGTTATCGAAGTAGATGAAAAATGAATACAAAATGATTCCAAAATTTTCTAAAAAAATATATTTAGAATCTATAGAAAAAATTTCACAAATTACTATTTTCTATTATCTTTAAATTCTTAATGGTTTAGCTGTTATAGTTGTATACAAGTGAAGATTTATTTCAAAATGTTCAGTGTCAAGTTTGGCCAAAAAGTGTAACCCATTATAGGTGTAAACAAGATAATATTTATTTCAAAATGTTCATTTATGTGTCAAGTTTGGCCAAAAAGTGTAACCCACTATTGTGGGATTACGATTACAAAATATGTAAAGAGATAGGGGGATATAATTATTCAACATAAAAAGAACCCATTAAGGTGACAAATAATTAGTGTATATTTTCATATGAGTTACTCATCATGGTCTTGAAGTTTTTGGATTTGAAGAAGAGAACATGAAGACAGAGATAAAACAAAAATTCAGGTCAACATGGAAGAAGGCCTAAATGCCCCCAACGGTTTGCATCATCCCTAAATGTTGAAATTCATGATATGACATATACAATAAATAGATAACAAAAAGAAGTGTATTATAGATAAATACCCTATTTCCAAGTACCTACACAGTAATATGGTCCCTTTAAGGGAGCACAACATTAAAATACAAGCATGAGGAAGCACAATAAAGCATGCTCTAATATAAAGAAAACAAGAGGCATTATCCTGATGATCATATATGATCAAATCATCCTCCCAATATTGATCATAAGGGGAGGGATACAAGCTTGAATAGGTACAAATACTAAGCCATCTCTAAGAACCTCACCAATAGTCACAACCAAGAATGAATTTACCTCAATATTTTTATCCAATAGCTTTGGATTGAAGTGAGAGGTAGTGATCTTGTAAAGATAGATAACAATATTGAAATGTCCTCAATAAAGTTAAACATACATGCCTTAAAGGATATAGGTGACTCAACTTGAGGTTACTTAGGAGGAGCCACATCACCCACCTCTAAAAATGAGCGGTGACAAACTTTGAAGAAGGAAGAGCCTCCTCAACAACAAGCATTAATGTAAATGAGAAGATGTATGAATTGAATTCTGATGATGAAATTCAAGCATAGGTCCCTACTCAAACTTGCACTTAAATGATGGAGGATAAAATTTATTTTCAACTATAGAAGGCCTAAGGACCCCAACTAAACTAGGACAAGGGTTTGGAGATGGCACATGTTGAGCTTACGTGATTACACTGGACACAATAGGTGTATGTAGCATATTAATGTATTTAGAGAATGATGAGATATTATAAAGTGGGGTGATAAGTGGTGGATCCAAGGAAAAAGAAATGAATATTTATACCCATTTAGGGTGAGGCCCATTGAAATCCTATTAGAAATATATGTTTGGTTGTCTATTATCATTGATTTCAAACATTGTGTTCTAGAGGTGTTTGTGTTTTCTCAAACATTGTGGTCCAGAAGTCTTCTATATTTGAAGGTAAGATCAGTTTTGGGCATGTTTGTGATACTAAACCTATAGAACAATGGAAGATAAGTTGTTATAGAATAGTGAAAAATAGGTACGTACTCAGTAGAACACAAGTATGTATTTAGTGTTATAGAATAGTGGAAAATAGGTATGTATTTAGAGCTACAGAAAAATGGAAGATAGGGATGTATTCTAGAGATTGTATTCATTGCTTTGGAGTTATTTTCCTAGGTCTAAAAGTCTCTAGTTTTGTATATATGTCAGTAGTTTAGTAAAAAAGTTATGCAATTGAAGATGATAGTGCTATAATTATGATTTTTAGAAGGTTTTTGTTCCATAAATCAAGGATGAAGCTATACAAATGAGTTTTTTATGATATTCAAGCTTTGGTCTTGGTTGTGGTGTTTCCTATATTAGAAGAAGGATTTGAGGTCTATTGTAGTCTGGAGGAAAATGGAGTATAATAAGAAGAGGAACCTTCCTTATTTCAACTATATAAGAAACAAAATGATAAGGTTTTAGAAGAAGCCAAAAGTTCAATTAAGAAATAGTTGCACGAAAAAGTTGCTTGTTTTATAGAGAAAAAGGTCTGGACCCTGACAGAGTTGATAACTTTCCTAAAAAATAATGACTTGGTTGTTAAGTTTAAATAGTTAGGGAAATATTGAAATAAATATCCTCAAGTAAATCAACTTTCAAAAGATCAAAATTGCAATACCCTCTACTCATTAGTATTCAACTCAATAACCATAGGTCAAATACACAAGGGCAAATCTTGGAGAAGATTTGAATATATTACCTGCTACCACATGGAAAACTTGGTAGACCCAAATTAGTTAAAACTCCTATGAATATATCCTTATTAGATGGATCTGGAACAAGCACACTAGAGACTTGGAAGAATTTTGAGGTACATGTCAAAGGCATAAAATAATATGTTGACTTTGAAGTAGTTCAAATGCAAGAACTATTTAACACATTAAATACGCTAAAATTTGGTCCAAATTCATTTACTAATTAAATACTAGCTATTTAATTAAGGTCCTAAATCTTCTATTATATAATTAAATTCAAATATTTAATTATGTAATTTATATTCCTAACCAATTCTTCAAATCCATTCAAATTCCCCTAATGTGTTAAATTTAATTTAATACATCTTCCTCCATAAAATTACCTTTTTAAATAAATTCTATTTATTTAAATTCCCCCATTTCCCTTTTCTTCTAAATCTATTATTAAATTAATTAAACTTTATTTAATATAATCCATGATTTAATTTAATTTAATCTAGCTTAGATCCTATCCTACACTCATCACCCTCATCCCACTAAGCCTACCCACTTGTCTTAATCATTGATTAACCCCTTAAAAGGGTGATTCCTAACCTATTAGCACTAATTGGTTGCTCACACATGTGTGAGAAACCTTCCCAAAATTCACCTTTTAAAAAAATGCTAAATTTGTCTAAACAAGGAACTCTTACACTCCTTACACTTCTTACACTTTCTAAAAGTGTGTTATTGGCTCTTTCCTCTTACATGGGTACTTTAGACCCATAACATCCCACTAATGACATATATTTTGTCATTAGTATGCAAAGGAAAACCATCAATAATGAATACACTGAAAGACAGGTTTTAGCACAACCCGATAGAACAGTCTATAGTATAAACCAAAGAAACAACTTACAAGTGTAAAATGAAAAATTTAAACAATGGAACCCGACAAGAGTAAACCGATAGAGGAACCCAAAATTACAGTGAAAATTGACAGAGAAGATTATAGAGTAAACTGAAAGAGAAGAGAAGAGAGGAACCCGACAGACAATTCATAGGAGGAACACCGAAAGACTTTCAGAGCAACCCGAGCATTAGTCATCGAAAGTCAGTTATATCCCGAGAAATGTGGATTTGACTTCCATGTCAGATAAAACACTTATATTTTATATTTAGAGTTTTTATTTGATTTAAAACCATTTCTTGAGGGACAAGAAAGATAATTGTAATTGTTTTAATCAGTCTAACTGATTAAAAACATGCAAACTAGGAGATCAAGGTCAAGTTGTAAACCTTTGATCATAGAGTTAAGTTTGTAATACGTGAAACTAAAAAGGTCAAATCTATTATATAAATAGATGTGTAATCATTCATTCAAGACATATGTGAGGATGATAGTAGCCAAGGAGCACATCTATGGATTAGACTAAGAGTTTCAAGAAGCAGAACAACAAAAGATGAATTTGGTTATCAAGAACCAAGAACCAAGGCTATCAAGCAATAGAAGTTTTAATCAATCACATTAGGTGATACATTGTACATGTAATATTTAATGGATCAGTAATAAACAATTGTAGATTGCATACACTCAAGTCAATGAGTATTTTTTCTACATTCTAACAAGTGTAGCAAATAGAAGAAATTGTTTCAAGAAAGGTGGATTTAACAATCCTATTTTAAATCTCTTAACCGAGTGCACACTAAATAGTGTTGCTAAAGCTCTTAACAGAGTAGACCTTAACCACTCTCAACATAATACTCCTAACAGGGTAGATCATCAGAAGTGATCAAATTTTCAACCTTATTGGGCCCCTTCCAATCTACAGATAGTGAAGTTTTTGTGGGTGTCATCCCCACCGCAGTTTTTACCTTCTAACAGGGGTTTTCTGCATTACCATATCTTGTGTTATGCTTCATTTCTTTCATGAATGTTTCTATGAATGTATACATACAATTAAGATTATGAATTGATATCACATGCATAAAGAAAGAACAATAGATATGATCGATAAAGCAAAGCTTTGACTACATAAGGTTAAAGGTTAATTAACTAAAAATTTTAGAGGTACTGATTAACCCCTCCCCTCTCAGTACATACTTACCATTATTTCCAAAAATTGGTATCAGAGCTAGATCTCTTATTTGGAAAGTTTAAAGACTTAAGAGAAAAGATCATACAATGGAGAAGTACAGGCTTGACAAGAGTATTGAGAATCATAAGTTAGAGATATAGATCTTCTATGAACAATATAAAGAAGCTAGAATCAAGTTGAGATAGTTGTTGGATGAAAGAAAGATTATGGCATCTCGCTGTAATGAAAAAGACTACCATGAAGAAGAGATACTAGATCTATTTGAGTCTTCAGGATCCACAACTAGAAAAGCATCAGTCACATCAGAAGAAAGCATCACAAGTCTAAATGAAATCAATCAACATCTAGCTAGACAAGTGAAATCTCTGCAAATCGGTCAAGAGACATAGATGGTAAGGATGATTGATGTCATGAAAAATGCTATACAAGCTAAACAAGAGAGAACACTAGATATTGATGACAGGAGGAAGATTACTAAAAATCTACAAGAGAAAGAGTAAAAAATACAAAGACTTACAGAACATCATCATGAGATCACAAATCAGAGTATTCTTATGAGTCAGGAGGAAAACATAATGAATACATAACTCATTGAAAGAATAGAAGCTATCGGTGAGCTAAGAGAAGAAAATGAAAAGCTAAAACATGAAGTGAGAATTTAGCAACAACATAATGACATGATCAAGAGGGCTGAATAAAGTACTAAAAGTATGGATGATTTTTTGGATTGACAAAGGAGAGTCAACAATAACACTGGACTAGGCTATACCAAGAATGGAGAATCACCCAACCAAGCTGATCCAAAGAATGTGTACACAAATCCAAGACCAAGAAAGATGACATGAAATCACTGTGGAAGGCCTAGCCACACATCAAATGTATGCAGGAGCAAAATAGTAGGTATTCCTAAATCCACACCTTAATTCATAGGAATTTGTTATAAATGTAACAAGAAAGGACATAAAGCATATGAATGTAAATCTTAGGTGAAACAACCAAAGAAGGAAACCTACATGGAAAAATATTGTCATGCTTGCAAAATGCATGGGTGCATATCTCTTGAATGAAGGAAGAAGAAAAAGCAAGCATGGAAGCCTAAAGATCAAGAAAATGCTTATCAGCCAAAAAGAGTCAGTAACTCATATGTTTGGGATTATAACACATGGGAAAACTATACAACATGTGGAAGATTTCATCACATAGTTGCAAACTGTATGAGACAATGGAAAAGAAAGTCTAGGAGTTGGACTAACCCCGGAATGGAATGTCTACACTATCATAAAGTTGGTCATCTGAGAAAAGACTACATATACTGAGTGACAGAAATCAACACCTTTGCCAATGGAAACACTATTGAAGACATCAGGAAGATTAGAAACAAAATGTGGAGGAAAGCTACAAACATTGATTAAGCTGGAACGAGAAATGCAATTGGTGACACCTTATCCAATGGATCTGGTAGCATCACCACCCCCACCTAAGTAGAACAAGTAAGTATAGAACTGCATTAAACCAATTTATATTTTGCATCAGTTCCATTATGCATAGTTAAAATACCAAATCAGCATGATTAAAGATGCACTATGATATTACTTGTTATGATTCTGTGAAAATAATCTCGTCAGGCAATACATACCAAAATGCATCAATGTACACACAGAGATAAGTTATGAATACTTACCGAGAATCGTTGGTTAATGTATAAAGATAAATTGCTAAGTAAAACCCAAGATCCATTGGTAATCATGAAAGTTGACATGATGTCTTTGCCAAATATTGAAATCCGTCGGTTGATGTAATAAGTTGACAGCTGCCCTGAAGCATCTCATTCTCACCGAGAATGTTATTTATGTATCACCCGACGACTCCATCTTCACACATCGAGAAGTGGTTGAGAATTTATGACACGAATTAGGGAAAAGTCTATAAATAGATGATGGAAGGGTTTCATTATTCAAATAGGGACTAGAGTGAAGAGAAAATGAAACCTAAGCACAAAGAGACCCAATTGTTGAGTGCCTACAAATTGACTCCCTGCACTCCAAATAGATTCCTAACAGCTATAGAGGTTGAAGTAATTAACAAAGATAACTAAGAACTCTACTTTCATTTATAGGAAAAAGCCTTAATTTTAGAAATGATGGAAACTACATCAAGAACCTCTAAAATCAAGAATGATAAGGAGAGTAAGGTCAATCTAATCAAGAATACCACCTATGAAGAACCTCACTACAAGATATGTCCCAAGGTTGCTTCACAACCCAAAAATGTTGGTGCATTCTCCAGTATACTAGCTAGGGTTTTGCTCATTGAAGACGTCCAAGCTTATATTCACTGCAAGATTGCCAAAATAGGAAACCTCAAAGTTGACCAAGCTTACAAGAAGCTTTGCAATGACGATATAAAAATAAAGGAAGAGAATAAGAATAGTGAAGTAAAATGGCTCACACATGCCCTACTATTCCTAAAGGAATTCTAAACCGAATGGATTTGTTTAATACTAAGCAAGATACATGACCGAAAGATATGGCTAGATGAAACTAAACTGATAACTAGGGATGTTATACATGTTTTTACTGGTTATCCTATAACTGATAAGGTAAAGGCACTAAATCACCCACCTAAGGGTGACATTGAAAATAATACAGGAGCAGCATGGGATGGAAGAGGATTAAAGGTATCCACCATCAAAGATGATGAAATGAAATTTGGAGCATGTTTCTTAGGATACAAGCTCTTTTAGGCTAGCAGGATGAACAATATTGCATCTAGAGTAGTGGATACAGCATACAAAATTGTCAAGGGACTATAGTTGGATCTATTAGAACTTCTGCTAAGACAATTGGATGAGAACATGAAGACAATCAGGACTGTAAAGTCCAACTCATGTAAGTTTGGTTCACTCATCATGTGCATATTTTTCTATATCCAAGAATCCTTCCCATCTATAGGCAATGTCAAATGGGACACTCTAGACCAGTGACCACACAAATTAGTGAGCTCATCAAATCACTAGGAGAAAATTTTGAATCTGTCATGGATGATTATTTTGCTGGATTTAAACAAAGAATGCAGAAAAGAATGGGGATTCCAGAGCAGTTAGTAGAAAAATTCAAGATTGACATATGTTTTATGGTTGACACTGATTACACCTACATCAAGCCATTTGTACCGAGGACAACATGGCTGGCTCCAATCGACTATGAGGTGAACATAGATCAAGCATCAAATTCTATTGAGGAATTTATAAATGAACTATTATATAAATCACAACCTAAGTTTGGAACTTATGAGGAAGCCAAAGAAAGGATTAAAACTGGCTTAGTTGTGAAAAATATTGATAGGAAGAAAGATAAAATGGTTAAAACCTTGAAGAAAAATATGTCAGTGGATGAGGAGGAAACAAAATAGACTAAAGAAACTGAGGGTTAGTCACCCGTCGGTGAATTTGAGAAGCAGACTGACTCAGAGTCTATAGAGTCTAATACACCACCTTCTCCACCAGCAAATAAACCAAGGACTACTGTTGCAATTAGGACTAGGAGTCAGAAACCAAAGGATTCTAGTCCTTCACATATCAAGAAAGGTCAAGTAAGGACCTACAAAAGAAAGCCACAAATAGGGGAAAATGGGCCAACAAAAAGAAGAAAGTTCCTTAGAACAAGGGAAGACATTGAGGACACCGAAAAGGATGAACAATCTATACAAGATTTCAAGAAAAAAATAGCTTCTATAATTGATGAGGTGTGTACTTCTATTATCAAATCGGGTACAACAAATGATTGCAAGATTAAGAAATGGCTAACATTGGATCCCTAGTATCAAAATAAAACAAAAGAGGCAATTATCAAAATGATGTGTGCATTCAAATATGTTCCAATACAATCAGATGATAATATGCCAAAAGAAATTTTGAATAGATTGTTGGCAAGATGGGCATTTGCATTACACTCTGAGAAATAGATTAGGGAAAGAGCCCTAGTTTTTGTCATGCCTCCTGAATCTAAAATGGAGGAAATTGAAGAGATAATGAAGAAACACTCCAAAAGGTTCTCACCAAAGTTAAGAGCCTATCAAGTACTTCAAGGACATCTACTTGAACTAGACATGAAGAGTGAGGCTAAATGGAGAAAGATACTTGATATACCTAAAAATGATACAAGTCCTAAGCCATAGATAGATCTTATCGACAAGCAATAGAACAAAGATCATCAGGCTAAACAGAGACCTGAACATATTCTTATTACTGATGAGGATGTTAATGAAGAATCCTTGAACACAAAACCCAAGAAGGATATGGACATTGTAGATGAAACATGGCCAGATAATAGAATCATTGATGTTACTGGAGCAAATCCTGCAAATGAAGTATAGAAAGATGAAGATGTCACTGTTGTCCAAGACAAAACTGATGAACAGGACACTACAAAATATTCCACACAGGTAGAAACACTAGGATAGATACCACTATTGATACAAGCTATCAATATTATCTTGGAGAAGGAGAAGACACCTGCCAAAGATGCAAGTATACCCAAAGATAAGGGTAATGATGAGCAAAAAGATACAACCGATGAACAGGTAGTCATCGGTGGAGATCAAAATGTTAAAAATGTAGATCACACACAAAAATATGGAGATCACACCAAAAAGGATGCACAAATGAAAGATACAGATGAAGTGCAAAAGGAGAAAGGTGAACAAGAAAATCCTGATGATACCACTCCTAAGAATAATGAAGGAGATGTTGTATTTACACCGAAGGTTGATGAGGAGACGTCCACACACAACTGAAAGGCAAACCTTGAGCAACAAGAAAAAGGTACAACACCACTGAAACAATCCTCTAGCACATCAGACCAAGTAGAAAAAATTTCTATGGTTTTGCATACAGGTGCATCACAAAAGAAAAAGAAGAATAAGTTGGAGTTCACACTTGATGAGATCATAGAAATACCAAAGTGTGATCCAACTACTTTAGATTTTGAATCACTCAAAGAATATGGAGAAATTTTCCAAAGGAAATCTTTGCAAGAAAAGCTTAAGAAGGAGCACCGATACTCCTTAGTATTGGAAACCACAATGGATATCTTAAACCAGATAGTTCCCAACATTGATGTTGATCATAATGCACCTATCCTAGATCAACTTGGCGTTCTCACCGATGCCATCACAACAAAAAATGTGGATACAAAAAATGTGATTGAGGAACGAGCAGAACAAAAGTTTCAATACAAATTGATAGAAAAGATCAGCCAAGAAGTGGCAGAGAAAAAGGTAATGCTTTCAGAACTAGTCAATGAATAATCGTTATTGAAGCTATTTCCTTAATACAATAATTGTGCACTTTGGATAAATTCACTAAGGACAATAGTGAAAAGATAGCAAAGTTAGATTCAAATCTAAATACCAGTGCACAAGGTCTAACCAAAGATGACAATGTAATTAAATTGCATTATGAAAATATAATAGAGATCAAAAGGTTAAGACAAGAAATTTGGGAAGCAGAATCACAATTCAGAGAAGAGGTTACAGAGCTACAGGCTCAACTTTTACCAAACCTCACACTTCTGCAATAGCACATAAGTTTGGAAAGACAGCTAATTTCCACCCCTTAGATGTCTATAGCAGACAGCATATATGACATGCATACCAAATTTACACTAGAGCATATGGCTCTTGAGAATATAAAGGAGAAATGGGAGAAGATGATGGAGGAAATAAAGACCTCTCACTCTCATATTTTTGATAAATTATAGGTATACACCTTTGCCCTTACTATCAAAAAAGGGGGAAAATGATATGTACAATAGGGGAGAATGATATGTACAATACATATAGCACAAAGGGAAAAGACAAGGTGAAAAGAAAAAAATAGTATAAAGAAAAGTGTACATACACATATACTATACTATACCAGCATATGCATAGGGGGAGTCATGAAATGACTAAGTAATATACATGGTGTACATACTATAAACATTTTTTAGTATTTTGCACATATCAGTTTTTGATACTAATGTCAAAGGGGGAGATTGATGACATATATTTTGCCATTAGTATGCAAAGGAAAACCATCAATAATGACTACACCGAAAGACAGGTTTTAGCACAACCTGATAGAATAGTCTATAGTATAAACCAAAGACAAAACTTACAAGTGCAAACCAAAAAAGTTAAACAGTGGAACCCGACAGGAGTAAATCGACAGAGGAAACTAAAATCATAGTGCAAACTGACAGAGCAGATTATAGAGTAAACCGAAAGAGCATAAAAGTGAGGAACCTAAAAGAGCAAGGGAACCTGACAGACAGTTCATAGAAGGAACACTGAAAGAATTTTAGAGCAATCCGAGCATCAGTCACCGAAAGTCAATTATATCCTGAGAAATGTGGATCTAACTTCCACGTCAGATAAAACACTTATGTTTTATAGTTAGAGTTTTTATTTGATTTAAAACCATTTCTTGAGGGACAAGAAAGATAATTGTAATTGTTTTAATCAATCTAACTAATTAAAAACATGCAAAATAGGAGATCAAGGTCAAGTTGTAAACCTTTGATCATAGAGTTAAGTTTGGTAAAATCTATTTTATAAATAGATGTGTAATCATTCATTCAAGATGGATGTGAGGATGATAGTAGTCAAGGAGCACATCTATGGATCAAACTAAGAGTTTCAAGAATCAGAATAGCAAAAGATGAATTTGGTTATTAAGAACCGTAAATCAAGGATACCGAGCAATAGAGGTATTAATCAATCACATTAGGTGATACATTTTACATGTAATCTTTAATGGATCTGTAATCAGAAATTGTTGATTGCATACACACAGGTCAATGAGTATTTTTTTCTACATTTTAACAAGTGTAGAAAATAGAAGAAATCCTTTCAAGAAAGGTGGATTTAAGAATCCTATTGTAAATCTCTTAACCGAGTGAACACTAAATAGTGTTGGTAAAGCTCTTAATAGAGTAGACCTTAACCAGCCTCCACATAATACTCCTAATAGGGTAGATCACCAAAAGTGATCAAATTGTAAGCCTTAACCAACCCATTCCAATCTGTAGATAGTGAATTTTTTGTGGGTGCCATCCCCACCGCATTTTTTACCTTCTAACATGGGTTTTCTATGTTACCATATCTTGTGTTATGTGTCATTGCTTTCATGAATGTTTCTATGAAGGTCTACATACAATTAATATTATGAATTGATATCACATGCATAAAGAAAGAACAACATATATGATCTGTAAAGCAAAGATTTGATTACATAAGGTTAAAGGTTAATTAACTAAAAAATTTAGAGGTATTGATTCACCCCTCCCCTCTCAGTACATACTTCCCATTATTTCCAATTCCCACTTGATCCATCACATCACAAGTTGCTCTAACATGTAATCATTTCTCTCTTTCTCTTTCTTGGCCTACTCTTTGGCTTACATGTCATGTATGTGGCATCCACCTAAGATCCACATCACCAAGTCTCTGAAAAACTCTATAAATAGAGTCACTCTTCCAAGAATTTGGAGGATCCATTGTTGTAATGTTACTATGCTAGTTTTTGTTTAGTTTCATATCATCTCTTGTTTTCATGTTATCATGCTTATTTTGCTATCATAAGATATTTCATTGTAGTTTCATAATCCTTTCATTTACATTAAAGCTTATTTATTGTAGTGCTTGATGGTCCACTATCTTTGGATCCATTCTTTGAGCACTTTGGTATAGTGTTATTTATAATAAGTCTCACTCTTTGCATTCTTATGCATAGTCAGATAATGTTGATAGCATTAGTGTTCTTGCATTTTTAGAATAAATCTCATGTGGATATCTAATATCATGTTAATTTTAGTAATGTTTCTCATCTTTCATCATTCATCATCTTAGATTAACATAATTTTAGCTTGCATTATCATAACTCTCACATAACTCATTTTATGCATTTAGCATTAAGCATCCCTCGTTCTTTGAGTTGTCATACTCATTTTGATCTAATGTGCTAACTAAGAGCCATCAAAAATATCAAAACTAGGGTCCTTGGAGATAGAGAATCATGAGACGCTCTTGAAAATCATTTCTCATTTCTTCATTTTTATATTAAACATGGTTTTTGATCTAATGTTTCATGGGTATGACATTATTATTATGTTTTTAAACTTACTCCATAATAACAACATGCATTTTTGGCTCCCACCATGGGGCTTCTTGCCTCTTATCAGTAAAATACAACTAATGTTTATGTTTTCTTCATATCATTTGTTACTATCATAGAACATACAGCCTCGGTGCAAAAGGCGTAACATTTGTTTGAACCATTGGATTTTTCTAAGATTTGGATATGTTTTGTATAAACACATTTTCTAAGGTCTGACTAGAGCGATTGACAAACTAATGTCTTGTTAAAATGTTACAAACAACATAGTACGAGAATAGGAAGAAACCAGTAAGTTTCTTGTTACTATCATAGAACATACAGTCTCGGTGCAGAAGGCGTAACTTTTCTTTGGACAGTTGGATTTTTCTAATTTTTGGATATATTTTGTATATAAAAGTTGTCTAAGGCCTGACTAGAGAGATTAACAAACTAATGTCTTGTTAACAAGTTACA
Source organism: Thuja plicata (assembly GCA_018584345.1). Taxonomy (NCBI): domain Eukaryota; kingdom Viridiplantae; phylum Streptophyta; class Pinopsida; order Cupressales; family Cupressaceae; genus Thuja; species Thuja plicata. The sequence continues at coordinate 3,101,403 of MU227884.1, forward strand.
AACAATAGAATATGGGTATAGGAAGAAACCAGTAAGTTTCCTTTTATTGTCATAAAAAGTACAGTCTTGGTGCAGAAAGCTTAACATTTTTTTATTGACCGTTGGATTTCTCTGAGCTTTGAATATGTATTTTTATAACCAAGTGTCCTAAGGTCTGACCAGAGAGATTGACATAAAAATGTATGGCTAAAAAATTTCTAACAAAATAGTACGGGTATAGGAAGAAACCAATAAGTTTCTTGTTTGATGGTAAGGGTATTGTTGTGGGTCCACAACACACACCCCATGTTAGTCCTCTAACCATGGGGACCCCCCTTCTTTTTTTGTTCCTTTTGGTCTTTTGAGTCTACCCTCTTTCCAGTCCCTCATAAATCAGTCTCATTATCAGCCTTTTGGGCCAAGCAGACACCTTTGTCGGCCTTTTTGCCCCTTTGACCTTTCAGAGGACCGAGTACTCTGAAATACCGAAATGGACGAAAGGCTGAAGCTTGGCCCTT